>BQNB010015015.1:12110-74018 GCA_026074375.1 Tanacetum coccineum
AAATATCCAACATGACTCACGACCTACCCGAAGGAGTAGTTAGGTTCACCAACGAAAACGATGAAGTTGCCTATAAAATGCCCCATAAGATAGAACAATACAACTCATTGTCGAACCTAGAAATGGAACACACAAAATCGGTCTACCTTAGAAACGAGGAGGACAAGAGAAGAGGAGTTGACTATGTAATGAGTAAGATATTAGGGTTCTACAAGGAATGTTTAGAGTTAGGCCCTGAATATGTAACTGGATTGGATGATGAAGGAGAAGTCACGTAAGGACGTGTGACTTCGAGTCTAGCTACAAGACTCGTAAAATAAAGAAAAGCGCTTTTTGGGAGGCAACCCAATATTTACTTTTCTCGCAATTAGGAGTGTCTTGTGTTTTACTCTTTTCATTTTATTCTATCATGTTCGAACTCTATCTTGTAATCATGCTTTGTATTGTTCTTAACCTCGTCTTAATTTCAATCAAAGGTATTTTGCAAACAATAAGTGTAGGGGAATCTATCCGGTTTTTGAACCAAGTTCAAACATGTTAAATAATTTGTTTAGATTAATTCGCGTCAGTTTCAAGTCATATACAGGAATTGACTTATGGAATCAAGTGCATGAAATTTTTTCATCAAAAACAAAAATCTCGTTTTCACAGAACATGGAGACGGTGTCACGATTTACACGTGACGCCGTCACCACGACACCTGTGACGGGGTCACAAAAACCCTGACGGCGTTAAACGCCCAGGTCCAGAAAACTTAAAGTTTTTAATTATTTTTGAAAATAAAACGTGCGTAACATTTAAAATATGTATTCTTCTCTTATAAACCTGCAAAACCCAATGAGTTTGACAATTCTCTCATCCTATCTTTACTGCTTTATCGAGTCAAACCCTAATTTACAGGATAAATTGTGATGACAGAAGCTTGGAATTCTAGAAGTTTTCATAGGATGACGATTTAAACCAATTGATCGCATGTTTTCTGCCTCCATTATTAAGCAAAACCAGGGGAGTACTAGTTTCTTTTCCTTGTTTTCGTTTCCCTTTATTTGTTTTTACGAGTACCTTTATAGAACATTGGGGACAATGTTCAACTTAAATGTAGGGGAAAATAAGCCTTAGAAACTATTCTTTCATTTACCATCTGATCTGTCCTTAAAATAATGGGTAATATATCGAAACATAGCATAAGAGGTGATTTTAACCCAAATTTAATATTTTTTATGACACATACCGATGAAAACCAAGTATTAAGAGCGTCTAATGGATAGTAATTTATATTACTAGAACAAAAACCCTCAAATTACACCCCCAAAATGTGAGGTTCACCCTTAGATGTTATACCTTTAGCTTGTTTGAGTACTGATTGTAGCACTCATGTCTGTCTATTCCGTCGTTACGGATGTGTATGCGTGGTTTTGTCGCCTTTTTTGGAACATTGGTATTGGTTACTTTAGGATTATGAGAGTGTACCAGTAGTATATTAAATTCTAGAACTTGTTTTTGTGATGCATCCAGAGACCGCATAGTAAGTGTTAGGATTTGCTTGATAAGAGACATTAGGATTAACCCATGTTTTAAACCTGTAATTGTTATAATGGTCACATTGATCATATAACTATCCCACACCCTTGCCATGCACTCATCTTTAGTGCAGGATACCCCTAGTACAACCCTCAAAGCCTATCCTTTTTCATGGTTCTCGTAATTTTCTGGTTAAGCCAGACTATTAATGAAGAGCATTGTCACCCTTAGACCAATTGTTACACCCAAATCGCCTTAGCCCACCTTGTATGTACTCACTTTTAGTACATTATTGTTTTAACCCAAGTTAATTATTTGAGTACATGGTTGCTAAGTCCTTATCCTCGTAAATACAGTTTTGGGACGATTGGATTCATGGTAGTATTTATTTCGCGGAAGAATGGGGAAGAAAAGTTAAGTCAATACCCCCATATGTTTGTTAGATGATCTCCATGTTATTTTGATCCACCTCAAATCGGGTCATTAGTTAGATTGTAAATAATCGAGTATGTAAAAAGCTCAAGTGTAGGGGTACGTGTTATAAACCCCATGTTGTGATGTATTATGTTATTCAAAAAAAAGAGAAAAATAGAAAAGAAAAAGAAAGAGATTGATGTAGAGTTGTGTAGAGTTTGTATATCTTCGTTCGAGTCTTGGCTTAGCAACCAAACCAAAGTGTATTCGTGTAAATAATTAGCTAACCCTTCCACTCCAAATTCACCCAAAGCCACCTAAATGTATCCCATCCATTTCCGTTTCCATTATATGTTATCTTACACCTACACCCCACAACCCTTTAAAAAGACCTCTTAGATAGTAATGAATAATGCTTGCGCCTAGCGGTGGAGGTTTGATCCTTTACCAAGCCTATGGTAATTTATATGCTATGACAGGTAATGAGTGTTGATTTTCTGTTTCCCCCTTATGTTATAATTTATTATACACCCGAGTGAAAGAGAGAATCCCAAACACTTATGTGAGTGCTAGAACTACTGTTTCGTGCTTTTAATTACGAGGTCTAAAAGGTTGTGTTGTAAAATACTTTTAAAGAGTAAGGTAAAATAACCTCATAATTGCTAAGTCTAGGTAGAAAACCCCATTTGCTAATGTCAAGCAAATCCAAGTGTAGGGATATGTGAAGAGAGGTGGTCATTTTATACACTTTTTTCAGGTCGTTTACCGCATTAAATCGATAATGTTTTTATGCAATTGTTCTTTTTCATGTATTTAGCATTTAGAAGGCATTTGAAGGAAATAACACTGAACATGGGCTGCATTGTAGAAAACCTACAAGACTAAATACTAACTACACCAACATCTCTTAGAAATTCTACATCAATCTGGAGACGACATTCATATGAATACACATGACTGCCCTGTCTACAACCCCTCTCAAACGGTGTTAACAATATCTCCCAGACGCTTCAAATTGTATGACCGAGCCCATTATCTAGATATTTCTTATTCATGACTGGGCGTCAAACGATTAACAAGCGACACCCAGTCCAGCGATTTTCCTATATAAACACATCCGTTTTTAAGTTTAAGTGTGTAACTTATAGAAAAAAGAAAGGACGAACCCTAGTTCGTTAAGCAGCTGTTATGGATGAATTTTTAGGGCCCTCAAACCCTATGTACTTCCTTTAATTCATTTTTTAATCAAAGTAGATTATCTTAATCAAGCAATACGTCTAGTGTTGTTTGAGTTTCATTATGTTCTTTTTTGCATTACTTATAACATGCTTGGCTAAACTTCTAATGTGTTTATTTATGATTGTATGAAACCTAGGAAAGATCTTAGTGGTGTTGCTTCTTGTATGAATATGCATGAAGGTCTTAAAACCATCTTTTGTCTGTATCGCTGTTGATATGTCTAGGAAAACATGATTGTGTAGAAAGGATACCATCGGGTAACAGTCTTCATACTACCTTGCCCCTTATATGGTTGATCCACTCTTAATATATTTCAAATGCATTTAATATACTCTTAGAGGCCTTGTAATAGTATGCATACTACCTTACTTATGTGTTGCCTTAACGGAATATTAAATAGACGGCTGGTTCGTGTAATTCGTTCATGACTTAGGAAATAATTACATAGATCATCACAAGTGTGACAAAGCAACAACACTAGGAGAAGCAATCTATGAAGTAATACATGATTAAATAAACACAGTCTTTTATTATATTGTTATCACCAGTAGCGTAGTTTATATTTAGTTTAATAGCTAAAACCAAAACCACCTCTCCAACATATGATTTACCTGCTTTCCTATAAATATAAAAACACAAAAAAGAATCTTCTCTCAACCCTTAGAATTCTGTTAGACCGTGATCAAGCCTTCCCAACCTATTCCCCTAGAGAATGATAACAACCCCTAAGTATTGCATATACTACACTACAACGGTTAGGTACACTGCCTAGGGAGTTGTAAAACTTCTTGTAGAAGTCCCTTACGACAACCGCAACATATTTTTATATTTATAAGAAAGCAGGTAAATATCATGGTTTGAGAGGTTGGTTTGTTTAACTAATAACTAAACTAAATATAATCTAAACTACTGGTGATAACTTTATGATAACACATGTATTTACCTAATCATGCACTAATCCTCAGATTGCTTCTCCTAGATTTGTTTCCTTGTCACACTTGTGATGATCTGTGTAAGTATTTCCTAGGTCATGAACGGATTACACGAACCCGCCGTCTACTTAATATTTCGTTAAGGTAACGCGCAAGTAAGGTAGTATGAAGACTATTACAAGGCCCCTAAGAGTATATTAAATGCAGGTGAAATATCTTAAGAGGGATCAACCATATAGTGGGTAAGGTAGTATAAAGACTGTTACTGATGGTATCCTTTCTACACTACTCGCGTTTCCCTAGATATATCAACAACGATACATACAAAAGTTAGTTTTCTAAAGCCTAACGCGCACATTCATCAACAAGAAGCAACATCAAAAGGATCTATAACCTAAGTTCCATGCAATCATAGATAAATATAAAGGAGGGTTTACCCTCTCCCACCCTCCGTCACCGCAGTTAAAAAGAAAGCAATAAGATAAATCAATCAACAACACTTAGACATTTTGAATGATTAATGATAAATGATAAATAACCTTACTTGAATAAAACATGGATTCAAGGTAGTACAATAGGGTTTAGAGGCCCTAAAAACGAGCTATAAAGCCGTGCTAGAACAATGACTAAGGGATCGTCTCCCCCCCCCCCCCTAAGGTTTTTTGAGAGTTTTTTTATTATAAAGTTACACACTTAAAACCATAAAAACAGTTTTATATTTATAGAGATATCGATGCGACGACGTCGCTTAGAAATCCTGACGCCGTTACCACGTAGATGATTCTAGATCCTCTTTAAGTCGGCTACGTCCTTGTGTCATCGCGAAATTCATGACGCTATCACTATATAGATCACGATGGCGTCGCTTTATGCTTGCGACGCAGTCTCCAGCCACTTTATGCATAAATCTTCAAGAGATTTGGTGTAGGTCCGTAATCTTGTCCGTTTCTTCTCTAAATGAGCCCAAGTCACGTGTACTTCCTCCAAAAGCTATCCAAGTGCTAAAAACCTAAAAGCAAACGATTAAGCACGTAATCTGAGCATATTTGCATGATTTAGGAGGTTAAATGACCCCGAAATAGTGTATAAAATGAAACCTCATCAATTGTGTAGAAGGAGTGTGGACTTGTACATGTGAGGAATACATGTGAGTTTGTAAAAACATTTGTATGGAAGTGAGAAAGGTCAAAGTATAATTAACTTCCAAATACCATGTTAGGATCTAGAACTAGATAGATCTTCTAGCCTTTGTGAATGTATAGTACTTATGTAATCACAAGCACATACGTGAGAGACTCTAGCAAATGTTTAGGCGGAAACTAAACAATTCAATAAAGAAGAACAATATGAACAACGATCCTCTATGGATCTTTCTATTGATAATAAATTGATTTTGTGCTTTTACAATCGGTGCCCATCCCTAATGCTCAAGGTTTCTTTCTTTATATATAAGAAACCCGTAAATATGGTCAACAATAAACTAAAATCTCCGAAGAAGAGCATATACAACAATATCACTCTCTTTCCTAATTATCTCATACTATTAATGAGATAATACTAGAAAATAACTATAATTCCTTAAATTACATAATTGCATCTAATCAGCAGATTCTATCTCTGTCAGCAGGAACGAGAAACATGACCAGCAGAAACATAATCAGCAATTCTATCTCTGTTAGCAAGGAAAGCAGAGCAATTACAACAGCAGAAACATAATCAGCAAGAATGCTACTTGAATTCTATCAGCAAGGAACGACTTAATGCTATCAGCAGGAAACGACACTTAGATTTTGGTAGTTTGTCCCAACAATCCGTCCCCTAAACTTGGTGTTGACTCGTGTTAATTCCAAGTTTCAGATAGATCTTTCTTGATTCCCCGTCCTGCAAGAGATGGGATTTGAAGAGCAACGTAACAAAGTAACCACAGCAGCATACAAAGTAACCAGAGCAACACAACAAGCAGCAGAAACTATAGAGGCCACAGCAGCATCAAAGGAAACAGCATGAACTCGATGAACAGCAGAATCAGATGAGGCAGCAACATCTCTAAGCAGCAACTTCCAGTCTTTGGAGCAACAGCAACATGGACAAGTATGTACATCAAAACATAAAATTTCAGTCTATTCTCATCACTTCCAGGTGTGTTAACTCCTGTGAGAGGTGAATCATTGAAAAATGTAAATGGATTTGATGTCTCTTTACCAGTTAGCCATTAACTCTGGAGTAGGTCAGTCTTTGCCCCAGAAAGGTGTAGGTCCATGGTCCAACTTATAACCATTCAACTCTCAGTACTTGAAACAATGGTGAGTTGAATACCATATGGTTTTTGGCAAACCATTACAGCCATCAACGATTTGATATTGGACCTTTACCTGTATCCCTTTGCTCAGGGCTAAGTCAATCTTTTGGCACCTAGAAAAGGTAAATTCCCATGGTGGATGATAACCATGTCTAACATCTTTGTACATGAAAACATGGTGAGTCGAAACCATACAATTTTTGAGTTGTTTGGATTATTTTTTGTTTTTATTTTTGTTTTATAAATTGTCAACTATCAACTAATTGTCAAAAGGTAAAAAGAAAAAAGATTTTTGTAGAAGGTCTTTACCAAGAGCCGTACCCTCTTGGACTAGCCACTCTTTGTTACAGGAACATGGTGAGTAAGGCCATAGATTTTTAGCAAAAGCCCTTACAGCTATCAACGGATTAGTTACACACCAACGCGTGTTTGCAATGGTGAGCCAATGAATCTTTCTTTGGCTTGTTACCATGTTGAGCTGAAAACCATTTGTCGTGCAGTGCAAGCACTAACACCAAAGATATACAACACTATACTACAAAAAGGTATCTAAAGTAATAGAAAACTAAGAATACACATATGTTTTTTTTTTTTTTTAATATGGAAAACAAACACTAACGAAGATACAAACTTACAGAGGAGCAGATGCAAGACACTCAAAGGATTCTCGTAAGCCAGCTTGAACTGTCTGAATAACACTCCCAGCAACAACAACATCCCGACAGTAATGAGGGTGGAACTGTGAGCCTGTGGCGTTAACATTCGTTCAAGGAGTGTAGCCCGGATAGCTAAGACATTTCCCAACAAACATTATACACCAGTTTTCCCATTTGTTAAGTCCAAGACATAAACAGAGCTCTTGGATACAACTTCCTCTGCTCACAACCCATTCATCCTGTTTCTCCAAAAATCCTCCACGATCATCAGAAAGAAGGTGACTGACACAACAATTGACATCCCTCCAGAGGTCCAAACCAACATCCACATCTAGGTTCAGACGAAAATACCGATTCATCCGTCGACGTAAAAGTAGAAGATCCTCACGATAGACATGAGGTAGCAACTCTTTCAGATAGAAAAAGTTCTTGTGCCGTCCGATTTTTCCCGATAATTCACATGATAATAAGTGTTTACGAAGCGGGAACGCACAATTTCTCCCATCTTAAATGCTATGCTCCATACGATAGGGGGAATATAATCCTCTATATCATCATCACTCTCACTCTCAGAACTGAGGAAGTCTTCAACTGGTCTATATCCAAACAAAAGAAGTTATCACTTCGCACCCACGATGTTTACTACGAGACCGAGGAGGAGAAGAGGCAGATTCAGAAATGGGTTCAACCTTTACCCGTGGATAAACAATCTCATCATCTGGGAGTTTGTCCACAACCACAACACCAGCACCAGAAACATACTGACCGCGAAAGAGAAGTTCTCAAGCTAGTACTTTCATCATACCGAGTCCGGTTCACAGCAACGCAGACAGACCTATCTGCTCTCCTCATCACTATCCAAGAAAAACGCCTTATACCTTCCTGGGGTGGTCCAACAGAACAGCAATTGGTATGTGATCAGTAGAGACAGGTGACGGGGAAGAACTATCGTCAGAATCTGCAAATGGTGAAATTCCAAGCTCATGATGTGAAGCAGCAGAATCCATTGCTGCTGAAGTGGGAACAGTAGAAGCAGTACCAGTAGTATCAAGTGGACCACCAGCAGTATCAGGAACAGCAGAACCAGACATAGGTGTAGCCGATCCAGCAGATGAAAACACTACCACCCAAAAAGCAAATCATGATCATCAGCAGGTTGTGTGGTAGCAGCAGGAACAGTAGAAGGCTGCGAAGAATCGCGTTCAACCCGTTGTCGTTTAGACGGAGGCTCAGTAATAGCAGGTTTGGGTCGAAATAGATTATACTGAGCACTCAACAAACGATCCTTTTCAAGACATCTGCAGATATTCTCGTATTCTTCAATCAACTGTTGTTTCGACATAGCCTTGACATCTATTTATAGTAATATTAACCATTATGAGCCTGCACACCACTGATTTAACCAAGGTACGCGCATTATTTGGGTGACCTTCAGAGTGCTTTATGAAGCGGCTTCCCCTTGAGCGCTCTATAGCGTAAATTTCATGCAAGGCTCGCAGTCTTTCCGTTCCTTAATGGCAGTCATAGCGCTCAATAAAGTTGTCTTCGAGACATAAGCTCCCAACAACTCACGTGCCTATGCAAGGAATTTTTATCCAACATGCATCATCAAAGTCAACCATCCTGTCTGTCATACGCAGCAGGTAAAAATAAAAAGAGTTCATCTAATTCCTTCCCAGCGCTGCTCATAAACAAGAGTCCACGTCTGCCTGTGTCAAATCCTCTCAGCACTGTAACTTCTACCAACCACGCACTTTGCATGTTCTTGCTTCGAGGAATCGTTGCTCTGGCCTGTGCATCCTCTGCAAGAAACTCAGCAGGGATCTCCAAATCAGGCATGGGAGCCTTTCCCTTATCAGCACCAACAGACGGACCAGCGGATTCAGAGATATCCGCTTGAGGAAGACATCAGTAAGAACAGGATGCATGAAGCCTCTGCGCCAAAAACCGGAGTATGGAACTCTGTCCTGGCTCGTCGATAAACCGACCTCTTACGCCTAAGAGGAACCTCCTCCTCCTCGCGTTCCTCCATATCCTCAGAGGGAACAGTAGCTTGATCGTGACCCAGAGCTTCAGATGCCATTCGTGATAATCCTTCAAGGTCAACCGCATCTTGAATATCCACATCCCCTTCTGTGGCAGGAGCATCACCCACCAACCGTGCTGACCTCAATTGTTTAACCGTTCGCTCCAACTTCTTTACGCGGGATACAAGGGTCAAAATTGCTCCCCCCATGATTTTCTTTGAGGTTCCCAACTCAGTTTCCAATAAGTCTATCCGTCCCATACACCTGTCAATCTTTGCAGATAAACTTGTTAGAAGTGTCGGGTCCTCTGCCCTACCAGCAGCATCGGCTGTGGTTGTAGGAGCATCATCAGGCCCAACATGTGTCTCCTCATGGAATCCACCAAGAATGGTATCATCTTCCATGGAATTGAGATTATCAATGTCCTCAGGCTCAATATAGTTGGCAGGCCTAGGTAGGGGACCAAAGATAACGGGTTCCTCAAGAGCAGGGTCAACAAAATCATAGGGACGGGGCGGTGGGCCAAAAATGATTGGGTCAATAGTATCAGGGTCCACATATCCAGCGGGTTTAGGGACAGGGCCAAACACTAATGGCTCCTCAAAACTCAAAGTCTGTGCAGGCGGGGTAGGTGTTCTAGGTGGGGGAACAGAAGGCCATGGTCTCCAGTCAGTACCAGGTGAGACAGGGTTAGGGACTACCCATTCTGTCTCAGGCTGCCTCTCCGGTGATGATTCCCTAACAGGGGAAAAACGGAGTGAAGAGTAGGGCGCTGGGTGTGCTCAGCTGCACTACCAGCATCTTCATTGGCAGCAGCATTTTGCCTCATCAGTCACATCGCCAGCCATCACATGCAAGCATGGGTGGTGTCAAAGGTATTTCCTCACCCGCCCATTTTAATCTCATATTAGAAAACAGTTTCCGAGTAAAAGCAGAAGTGGGTCTAGGGGTTCGGTCAGCTGTCTCGATGGCCACAAGCATTTGTAAAAACCTTGGGTACATTAAAAATTTATTCTTTTTAGTCTTAACATTCGCAATCATCCCTTCCAAAATAAATCGAGAAAAATTATATACCCTACCAGTCGATAAGCAAACAAGGGCTGTGGCAATGGAACTTGGAAATTGATTCCAAACTTCCATCCTTAGGGCCTCAGACAATTGCAAAAATTGTATGCACCATAAATCTCATTGAAGATAGAAAGGTGCATAAGAAAAGTAAGGGTTCTACCCTGGTGGATACCCAATTACCCCTCCATACCCGCAAAAATTTTTCATCAATTTGCATGTCAAAGATGCCATGGCATCATTAATTTTGTAACGAGCCCTAATGAGCGAGCTCAGTCACGACCACCCACACGGCCGAGTCAAAAGTCGCAACCTAGTCATGAGACCATCATCATTTGGGCGAACTGTAGCTTTGCCCAACAATTGTTTGACCAATGAGTCAAACAACGACCGGATGGACAATGTGTTAAGTGCGTACCTTAATGGAGAGTGTTCAAGTAGCTGAGGATATCTGAGAAGTCCTCGGAAACCCTCTTGTCCCCCCCAAGTAAGTGTATGTTGTTGTTGATCATACTTTGTACTGGATTGCCGCCATTGGTGATTAATGAAAGTAGGATGAATAAACAGAGTCATACAGAGCAGAGAGATTTTTGTGTTATGTGTGCGAGGAAAATGAACAGTTGATTTGGGATTAATAGGGTTAATTGTGACCACTGTGTGAAAAAATTAACTTTTAATTTGATTGGTACAATTTTGAACCTTGGAAAGTTTGAAAGTAATATTGAGTGAACATTCAACTATACGCCGCCTAGTCAGACAAGTGGTGACCGCCAAACATCATATAGTAGAAATTTAAAACGAAAAACTATTCAACTACTATTTTTAAGACCAGCAGGAATAAAGTCATCCAGCAGTAACCAGTCTTAAAAACAGCAGAAACAAGTCAAACAGCAGAATTGATATGTGACCAGCACACACTCTTCAGGCAGCAGATACATTGTTCCACCAGCAGGATTGGATACTATCAGCAGAAACCAAGTGACTAGTGGCAGCAGAAAGAGTCAGCCAACAGCAGAAACCATGTAGACAGCAAACGAAACACCCTAAACAAGCATAAAATGAATCTACCAGCAGAAGTATGCGTACCAGCATGTACACGGAACCAGCAGCATAGTCCATAGCTACCAGCAGGAACAATAACTACCAGCAGAACCATAGTACAACCAGCAGAAACCAATCGTCCAGCCGGAAAGATAACTACCAGCAGAACCATAGTACAACCAGCAGAAACCATTCGTCCAGCAGGAAGGATAACTACCAGCAGAACCATAGTACAACCAGCAGAAACCAATCGTCCAGCAGGAAAGATAACTACCAGCAGAACCATAGTACAACCAGCAGAAACCAATCGTCCAGCAGGAAAGATAACTACCAGCAGAACCATAGTACAACCAGCAGAAACCATTCGTCCAGCAGGAAGGATAACTACCAGCAGAACCATAGTACGATCAGCAGAAACCAACCTGTCAGCAGGAATAATGTACAACTAGCAGCAGTATTGACTACATGCAATCACAAGAAAAATAATATCCCACAAAACACCATATCCACCTGCAAGAAAGTTAGAATATACAATTATACAACAACAAGCCTCCCCTTAGGCTTATACCTCCCCTCAATTCACGAAAGAGGGATTCACCATCCCAATATGGACCACCAGATACGCAAATCTTGGTCCATCAAATGCCTTTGTCAGTAAATCAGCCACATTGTCATCGTGTGGATCTTCATCACATGAATCAAGTTCTTTCTCATTGGCATCTCTTAAAAAGTGATGCCGAAATCTTTACCCCGGATAGCTTGGTCCCCTTTGATGAAAGACTGTGTTTCGTTCACAATGTCATATTTGTGCTCTGGTTGTCGATGAAGATTTTGGTATTCATGAAGTTGAAACCATAATCCAGCAACTGGTTCTGAATCCAAAGAACCTGAGCACAGCAGCTAGCAGCAGCAACATACTCGGCCTCAGTGGAAGAAGTAGCCACAATAGTCTGCTTTTTGCACTGCCATGAAATTAACCTTCTGCCCAGAAATTGACATCCACCTGTAGTGGATTTCCTATCCCCATGAGAACCAGCATAATCACTGTCACTGTAAGCTTCCAACTGAAAGGGAAGAATCTTAAGGGTACCACAATCCTAATATTGGGTTGCCCCCTTTTAGATACTTAAAGATTTTCTTGACGTGCATTCAGAATGAGATGTTCATTGTATAACTTGATGTCTTGAACAAGCACTAACTGCAAACATTATGTCAGGTCTTGAAGCTGTGAGATACATAAGTGAACCAATCATGGATCGGTACAAATGTACATTAACTGGAGGATCAGTTTCATCTTTCAATTTGGTCTTAGCAGCTTCATAGGGTGTTGTTGCAGTTCTTACAGATTCCATGTCGAATTTAGTAAGCATATCTTTAACATACTTGTCTTGACTGATAAAAAGACCATCAGGCAACTGTTTCACCTGTAGACCTAAGAAGAAAGTCATCTCTCCCATAGCACTCATTTCAAATTCACCTTTCATCAATACCTCAAATTCATCACACCAGGCTTTATTGGTTGACCCAAAGATGATGTCATCCACATAAACCTGTACCAAAATTATATCCCTGGAATCTTTCTTGATGAAGAGTGTCTTGTCAATAGTACCTCTTCTGTAATTGTGTTGTAACAGAAAAGTAGACAATCTTGCATACCAGGCTCGAGGTGCTTGATGAAGTCCATACAGAGCTTTAACCACTCTGTATACATGCTTTGGGAAGTAAGGATCTTCAAAGCCTTTAGGCTGAGTGACATACACTTCTTCTTTATCTCCATAGAGAAAGGCACTCTTAACATCCACTGATATACCAGAAAGCCCATATACGAAGCAAAAGCCAAAAACAGTCTGATTGCCTCTATTCTGGCCACTGGTGCAAATACCTCATCATAATCAATGCCCTCCTCTTGTCGGTGTCCCTGTGCAACCAACCTCGCTTTATTCCTTAACAACGATCCTCTGGCATCCCTCTTGTTTTTTCAAATCCAATTTTATCCATATGGCATAGTTTTGCCATCATGTAGAGGGACAAGTTTCCATACTTTTGCTGGTTTGATGAACTGTTGCAATCTGCTTCTTGCATAGCATCAACCCAATCATGGATCCTCAATGCTTAGCTATACTTGTTGGTTCTAACAGTGAAAGAAGCAGGCAACAGACAATGAAGTTGGTCTGTATGATTGCCAGCACAAACCAGTTCAGTAGCATAAATATATTCAGCCAGCAGAAAAAGTCAATCAACAGCAGAAACCATGCACGCAGTAGGAACACACACCCTATCAGTAGAAATGAATCCGCCAGCAGAATATTCACCCTTCTTGTAGGAACTGGATTTACGTCAACAACAGGTGCTAAATTTGTAAGAGTAGCACTAAAGTCATCATCATAAGAGGAAGATGTGAAGATGCCAGATGAGAGTTGATCCATGCACACATCAGAAGGGACGGGAAATCGTGTAGAGTTTTCACTTGAGCCCAATGGTTGACCAGGAGGAAGTGTAGACTCATCAGCATGTACAGGAATGAAGTCAGCAGAAACAGATGTACTGACAGCAGGATTGCCCTTACCAGCAGGTTCATCACTACCAGCAGGTTGAGAACTACCAGCAGGATTACCACCAGCAGGATCACTACCAGCAGAAGCAATGCCAGCAGGATCCCTATCAGCAGAAACACCTTGGTTTCGAATTTCAGCTTCAGCTTGACTTAGTATTTCTGCTGTTTCTTGTGAGAACAAATAACCATATCGTGCAGCTGCGTCCTTAGCTTCATATTCTTGTCTTTGAAGCTTAGCAAGCTCTTCTGCATAATCTGCATTGCGTTCCATAACACTAGGACCATTGCTTGATGAAGGACCTGCAAAACTGTTAGAAGGAAATGAAGGAACCACTATCACTTGCTCATCCACTTCTGAATCTGAGTCATGATCTTGTGTACCTGCATTTATGTTAGTTTCTTGTGTACCTGCAGGTTGTGTCAGATTTGAAACGAGTATAACCTAATGAATCAGTTAAATAGTCAAGGTCAAAGTACCACTCATGACCAATTCCCCTGAACATTGTTTTATCTTCTAAATCTCAGATTCATGGTTTCCTCCTACCTCTCTTTTAGTTAAATTAGTAGAAACCCTTAGGCCTTGTAATTGGAGCATAACCAACAAGATACCCTTCATCAGCTTTTTACCCTCAAATTTTACCCAAATGGTCACTGTATTAAGATAGTTAATTCTTGACCACCCAAAAGGTTAAAGATTACCTATTTGTGAGAACCTTCCCAGATATCACTTCATAAGGTGTTTTATTATTGGGATTAGTAATAACCCCCTGTTTAATACATAGCAAGCCGTGCTAACATCCTCATTCCAAAAACATGTAGTGAATCAATTTAAGAGTCAGCCAACATGGTTCTAGCAGCCTCTATAAGAGTCCTATTTTTCCTCTCAGCAACCCCATTCTGCTGTGGGGTTTTCTGGGATTACAATAGTCCCTCTTAATTCCCTAATCCCCACAGAGTTCTAATAAGTTTTTTGCATTTTTGAACTCTGTCCCATATCACACCTTTATTCTTTAACTTTTATTAGCTGTTTTCTATCAATGCAATAAATTCTTCAAGTGGAACATAAAATAGGTTTCATCCTTAGTACCCAAAAATAAAGACCGAAGTAAACCTGCCAAAGTCATCAGTAACCACTAAGGAGTATAACTTCCTGGTCAATACTCCCTTATATGGTAGGACCAAAAAGTCCATATGCGCAGGTTGTATAGTTATCAGATAATAATCTTCTAGCAGCAGAAATAATGCTTGTAAAAAAGCCTTAAGTGCTTTCCTTTGTTGCAGGCAACACAGTTGTGTTCATTGGTGAACACCTGAGAGGTAACCCATCACCAGACCTTCTTAGCTAACATGTATTGAGTTAGCTTTGAAGTTCACATGAGCCATCCTTCCTGTGCCGATCTGGTGAGATTTCAGTCCAAGGATGCTTTTTCTACTGAAACAAGTAACATTGTTGTTCTGGTGTAAAGGTCTGAGATGCTGAAGGTGTAGAGATTCACGTTCCCTAGGAATTCTAGATCCGCCTGACTTCCATCAAGGTAAATTTGAATTCTTCTGTAAGCCAAACAATCAAGTGTCATTAGAGAACTTTGTCATTTTAATCACATATGTGATACAATAACAAGTTAAAAGTGCTGCAACTCTTCAACAAAGTAGATCATTTTTCCTAAGTCAAGCTTTGATGTCCTTATGTTGGCCTTTTGCCTGATATTCCTAGCGCATCGCCACCTCCAAATTTTGACAATGCCTCCTTGACCTACACAAAATCATCAAGCTTCTCCTGTGTTTCCTGTCATACTTCTTGAGCAACCACTGTCAAACTATACCTATGTCCATTATCTGCACTAGGAGCAATCCCTATACATCATACAGCAACAAATTAGTACAACATGAGAGACCCAAGCCATTTCTGACTTGAGCCTGCCTTGTGGATCATTAAAGTGGAAAACCATGTAGATTGATGAGATCCACCATTACTCTTGGACCCCCAAAAATGTGGTCTTTTATTCCTCCAAGAGTAACCTGCTGAGGTCTTAACAGCAGTACCCCATCGTCCCTCATTCATATACATAGGGTCATATAATTCAGGCCAATACATATTATTAAAATATACAGATGATGGTCTGAAATATGGTCTAGCAGCAGGATTAAGCCAACCAGCAGAAACTGGTCTACCAGCAGAAACAGTTGCTGGTCTTTTAGACCAACCAGGCAGGATTATGATTGAGCAGCGTAGCAAGATGTCTGCCTGCCAACCCTCCAGTAGGATTTGGTCTACCACAGAATACAGCTGGGTCTGTTTCTACTAGCAGCAGGATCAGATCCACCAGCAGTAACAGAAGCTGATGAATTCCTACTACCAGCAGGAACAGATGCTGCTTTAGATTTACAAGGGACAGAATCTACACAATTATAAAAGTCACAATCTTTAATCAAATGCAATTTACTACCACAAACAAAACATTTCTTAACACGCACAGAATTGTTTTTACACACATTCCTATTGTTCATTCCACTTTTATTACAAAAAAATCCTAGGAATTTAACATTCTCAAACAAGAAAAACTAGGACTTGCCAGCAGTGGAATTTGGGGTCTCAACATCAGACTCGGCAAGTCTGATATCAACAGCAGGTGGGGAAGTCTTTGGCATGGTCTTGAGGCTTGAATCACCGGAGCATAGACTCAGAGTCTAAAGACTAGTCACTGTTATCACAAGAGACAAAGTCATTAGATTCTAAAAGAGTTTCAGAAGTTTTATTATCAGACTTTGACCCATAACTTACCTGTGTTTCCTCTATGTCAAGAACTTGGTGATGGGATGGGTGCTAAAAGTTCCAGTGTATGGAAGGGAAGAACTGCAGATGCATCTCCCAAAGCCTTGAGACAAACCATGAGTAAAGAGGTTAACCTGCTCCTCAACAGTTCTGGGTACATGGTAATAGGTCTAACAAACTCAAACACTTCGTCTGTCGTCCAAAGTACTCTTTAAATCCTAGACCAATTTTAGTTCTTGTAGACATAGAGCTATTTATCAACTTGTTCAAGTTCTTGGAAGACTCCTTCCACTTTTCAAATCTAGCTAATGTCGCTTCATACTTAACTTCCCATTCTTTCTTTTCTTTTTGTGCCTGATCATGTAATTTTTCAGTATAACTCAGGAGTTAAGTGGTAGTTTTCTAGAATAATGCAATAAAAAAACCTAATCTTTTCTTCTAATGCAATACTTAGTTTTTTTGGTACCCAATCATTATTGTGATTCTCATGTTTTAACAACAATCTGATATGCCTGAGACTATTAATGATAACAAACATTCACAAGATCTATCAAGAATATTATACATATAATTAAGATCAATAATTTAGAATCACAACCAAGGTGACAATTTTGAACCTTAGGTAGTAAATCCCCATCATAGCAAACTCAGCAGCAGCATCAGAAGTCACAAGCAACACCATTATCAATTAAAAAAGTCCAACCATCAACCCCGATACCTTTCTCAACCTCCACCATCATTGTTTTCTGCCGCATGATCCGACCAATTCACCATGGAGATCAACTGAGACCCAAGCTTTGGTCGTCTGTCTAACAGCTGTACCTTAAAGGCAGAATACCTAGCCTTATCATCAACTGTCTTCACATTACACTCCCTAGCAAAATGTCCCAATTGAAGACATTTGTAGCATCTAACCTTCCTTCTGTCAAATCTGGCAGGTTGCTATTGCTAGTAAGTACATCTTTCGTCCCTGCCATCTTCTCAAATCAGTTAATTCCACAGGAGAGCATAGTCATTTGCCACTTTAAGTTCACAAATTCTTCCATCTCCAACTGATCAAGCCTGGTCAAAGTCATCATAGACATTTTCTTGATCTGATACAACATCAGCAATAAAAGAATGCAAAACACATTCCATTATGTTGTCAGAACGACCAGATGTCTGATAAACTGATGGAACAATACTCTGCTGATCAAAATAAGTAAGCTTTGAGCCAGAGCTGGCAGCTCTAATGAAAGCAGAATGAGTGGGAGCAGCAGCAGCTTTCACACCATAACTATGACCAATTCTGACATCAAGTTCAAGTGACCTTAGTTTGTTATACAGGTCATCAAGCTCATTTTTTTTGATTCAAGCCACGCTCTTGTTTTTATGCCAATGCAACATGGTGACCACAGAAGAGGGAAGTTGCTCCTTAGAAACTTCAGTTATGTCGCATCATTGTCTGGCCTTGCCTGCACTAGAATCACAGGTCTCAATAAATCTCTTTGGCATACTTAATAAACGGCCTTAGATTTACGTAGAGACCCTTCTTAAAACATTGAGGACAATGTTCGATTCTAGTATGGGGGATCTATCGATTTGATTGTGCCTGCAGCCGTTGTTTTCGCGTAATCCCGTTTTTACCACCAAAAGACCAAAAAAAACGAAAAAATTTAAAAATTTTCAAAAATAAAATAAGTGTTTTGTCACAATTTTGACTTTCCTGCTGGGTAGAATAAGAATAAATTTTGACTCGATCGAGCGTGTTGAGCTCTAGCTTGTCCTTAACTTTTAGACTAAGCATTCGCGGATCTTTGCGAAGAATGAAAAATGATAGAGTTAATTATGAGTTGATGCTAAACAAGGATTATTTAGAAATCTTACAAGCTCATGTGTGTAATTTGTGGCTTTTTCTCCCATAAGCTCCTAACCGGACTAATAATACATGCTATTTTTGAAAATTAAACTTAAATCAACAATTTTTGAAGTATGGATGATATCAATAATTTTAGCTCAAATTTATACTTAAATTTTCTAAAAAGAAATTTTCTCTATATCATGGTAATATATGTTAAAAAATGAGGTAATAATAATAAACTTTGGGCTAATAAAAGTTTACTGCATCTTGCCGGCTCACAACCGATGTTGCATATCTTCTAACTAAGGCACATGTAATTTATCTGAGACTGTTAAAGTTTATTGCATCTTGCAGGTAACTCAACCGATTTTGCAGCTTCTAAAGTTCGAGGATTTCATTAGTTTAGTGGATGGTAATTATATTATGTGTAAGTAGTAAAGCTGTGAAATTATTAAAATAGGGAAAATCTTTTTTGTCTTAAATTTTAAATATGCTTTAGAACTAAGATAATACATTTTAAGTTGTAGTGTAATTTCTGTAATACGGGGAAACTAAGAGTCTTTTGAATCCGATAAGGTCCCGTGAGTCCGATACTAGTCTCTAGTGGCGGTGTCAAAAGCCTGGTCACTTAGCCATAAGATGGGATGTTTATCTTGTTTGTGCCGAGACGAAAGTCGCTACATGGGATGATCTCGCCTTCAAACTCATTATTTTTGGGTGGAACGTGAAGCATAGAAATTTTGCAAAAACGTTGATCTATGGTTTTTTTGAAATTCGATTAGGGCACATTCACCTAAGATATAATAATTGCCGGGAGTGAAAAGTTTCACAAGTTATACATATGAGTAGTGTTAGCATCTTAACTTATATTTAACGGTGATTTCGTTTTAAGCTTGGTTTGGAATAAGTGAAAAGTCAGGAACGATGAATTTATCTTTTTGGGGCATTTTAGGATTGAAATGTTTCTTGTTCTATGATCCCTAAAAGTTATAAAATAACGAAAGTCAAACATGTTAGTTGTTGCTTAAAAAGAAAAGTACAAAAAAATGAGAAAAAGAAAAATACAAAAATATGTGTGAGAAAATAATGTGATATATTATAATGATAGGAAAACGGGCTTTCAATGCTAATGATTCTTTAATTCCCCTTGATGAACACTTAGCTACTTTTCTAGGTAATTAGTCGAGGGGGATTGAGATTCTTGGTTTTTTTCTTTAGTGTTTTTACTTGTTAGATTGCGTGAGGATACGGAAATAGTTTAGTCTGAGGGATTTTGGTATGTGCTTTATTATACATACCATTTACCTAATAAAACGAGCTTATTTGACCAAAAACACAAGAAAAATGCCAAATATATGCTTGTTCTGCTATTTGTATTGTGCATGTACCGGATATTCACTAAAGGACAAAAACAAAGCCGAAAACGTCAAAACCGAGCACGGAACGGAGACAAAAAGAGCGTGAAAAAGCAAAGTCAAAGTCCAAAGTTCAAAGTCTACCCGACAAAGCTAAGTCAAAGTCGATGCGGGTCAACCTATTAAAGTATTACATGAAGACCAAATAAGCCCAAAATCTTTTTTATATAAACACGGCCCAAAAGCCCAACATAAATGGCCCAACACTCCCTTAACAACATTAGCCCAACACCCCTTTAACTGCTTAGGCAGTTAGTCCAAGGACTAGGCTTGCAAACATAATATACAACCTCAGGGGCTTAAACTGCCAACTTCCCCAAACATCTATATCACAAAGGACCATCCGTAATTCAACCATACAAGATAAGTGCCATTCTGTCATAAACTCACAACTTTCACCATAGTTATACCACCAAAACCCATTCCTGCCAAATACCCTGTTCACCCATCCCTGTCACTCTCAACCTCGTCTATTGTTCCCAATGACAAAACTACCACCTTCCATCAAACCCCACTCACAAAACAACAAATGCCACCTTGGCAATCCTCAAAAACCCTATTCGTCAAAGGTAAATGACAAAGGATTGATGGATGAGATATTAGACCTTGGGGACAAAGCAAAATGGATGGCTTGGATTGACTTTTGGACTCTCTCACAAAGAAAACGCACCCTCTCAAATGTCTCAGTGAAGAAGTACAATGGGAAGACCAAGACTTAGAAGATCTTAGTATAAATAGGGCCATTGTAGCTCATTTTTTCTTGTCAAGTCTTGTTTTAACAAAATTAGACCATTTTAATTTACTTATCATTTAAATTCAAGCATTGTAATTTTTCAAGTTAATGAAATTTCAAGTTTTCTTTAAATACTGTCATTTACTTACATTGTCTTTTAAATACTGTCATTAAGCTCTTATATACGTTTGGGGTTCTATTCAACGCTATATAAAAGTATGTTTTCAATTCTGTCTTTAAATAAAAATTCACAAAAAGAATCCACTCCTCAATTACCTAGAACTTAATTTGGATGATAAGCTAGCCTGGTAAGAGCTTATAGACCATACTAGCTAGAGCTTGTAGATCAGCTTCTTTGACAAGCTAGAGCTTGTAGATCAGCTTCTTGTAAGCTTATTCACCCTTGTTTTGAGCAAAGGGAATTGTGAGTTCTTACTTTTCCATTTTCTGCTTATTTATCGTTCATTAACTTATTAATGTTACTTCATGCTTATGTTGATTGCTTATATTAGTTGTTTTATGATTGTTTGTCATTATTATGCTTGTAAGTTTTTAGTTAAGTTGTTCATTTAAAAATGTCTTTATAGCACAAATCTGCTTAATCTATCTTTCTTAATTTGAGTGCTTATTCCTGTGTTATTATTGCTGCTTATTGCTTATTATTCATTGTTGGCCATCTGTCCTTTAAGAATCTTGCTCAAATATTTAAAAATTAGCTTAAAAAAGGATTTTTCAAACTTAAAGGGGTGTTTGGTTTAAGGACCAAAATAGGTCAAAACTTGGTGTAAAACTGTTTGGGTCGTTTTGCTAACTTTAACAAGCCTTCTTTTTAGTCCATTATTACTTCTTTTTAAAAGTTTACAGTTGTTAAAGCTAGTTTTAAGGTTTTGTCTGATAGGTGCTTAATTCTGTGGTTTTTAAACAGTGTAGTTTAGCTTATTTGATTAGGACTTTTAAAATAGTTTTTTCATGATTGGTTATGCTTCACAATGCGGTAGGTTAGGAGTAGTTTTAATGTGGTGCAATTCCAAATAGCTATTCTTTTTTGTCAAATATGTCAGTATATAGTTTTACTGTTTCAAAGTAAAAAATTCCTTTTTTTCAATCTCAAATTTAGGTAGGTTAAAGTAAGAATCAAGGTCTAATTTTCTTAGCATTAGCTTATTAGATATAGAACTCTATCTATTTTAGCTTATTTCATATTTTAGAACTTATTTACTAGCTTAAATTAGGCCTGCAAATAGCTTAGTTGTCTTTTAAAAAGAAAACCAAAACTCAGTAGCTACTGAGTGTAGTTAGCTTTTTCATGGCTTATTTGATTTTCAAAATGGTTTTTGATTGTTGTTTTAGATAACTTATAGTTTAGATTTTCGTGGTACAAGGTAATTTTGCCATAAGGTTCTGTCTACTAGCTTAAAAATAAGCTCAAAAGTGCCTCTAGAGGCTGTTTGGTTAACAATTTTAGCCCAAAGAGCTTATTTGCTTATTTAAGCATTTTAGCTGTTAGGTTTGCTTTATTTAGGTTTAGATTTGCTTATTAGTTTAGTTTCAAGCCATTTTAGCTTATTTTACCTAGGTTAGAGCTTATTCAAGCTTATTAGACTTTTAGCTTAGAAATTTTTAGTTTAAAGCCCTTTTGAGGAATTTTGTTATTTTAAGCTTAGTGCAACTTATTTTCTTTGCTTATTTATGTTCTCATTTGCTCATTAGGTGTAGCTTATCATCAAGTGAAGAAGTATTACACCTTAGTGTGCATAGCAATCTTGTTGCATTCATATCACATATTTGTAAATCAATTGTATATCTTGTAAGTTGTGTGTAGTAGCTAGATCTTGACGATCTTTGTAAGTATAGTTAGATCGTGGTGATTTTAACAAGTAGTGTTAGATAGTTGTGATATAAGTAGTGTAGTGAAGTGAAGTCTTGAAGTTGTGAAGAAGTTGTGAAGTTGTGAAGAAGGTGTGATGTTGTGAAGAAGTTGTGAAGTTGTGAAGGAGTGAACAAGTCGTGAAGTTGTGTTGTGATAGATTGGTTCTAGCTAAGATTAGAACTCGACATTTAGCTTTGTGTCGTAAATCCGTGTAAGCAACGTTGTGTACGGTTTTCTCCGCCATAAGGGAGCTTGTTGACATAGTGAAGAAAACTCTTGAGTTTGGTGCTCGGGGAGTGGAGTAGGGCGAAGAGGTGCTTCATTACCGAACCACTATAAATCCTCGCGTTGTGGTTTGATTGTTCTTACTCTTATCTCTTGTCTTACTTTATCATTTCATATACTTATATTGTTCATATTGTGCAAGCATTGAATTCACAAAAAGTCGAATCTAAGTTTTACAAACATACATAAACGTTAAATTAAAAAGCGGTAAAACTATTCAACCCCCCTTCTAGTTTTTCACAATCTTCTTTAGTTGTGCATGCATTATCAAATTGCAAGGCTAAATCCAGAATCGCTTTCTGATGAACCATATCTTTGTCAATTTGTTTTTGAACCAAAGCTTGGATTTCATCGTCGCTATGTGGTATCGAACAAGCCATTTAAAAAATATAATGAAAGTATATAAAATGTATGTGTTTTGTGATTAAAAATGGTATAAAAAGTGAGATTTTATAGTGAATGGGGGATTGTTTATTTTTTTTTAAAATAAAAATATAAAAGAAAGAGTTAATTTTTTTTAATACGAAATCTTCCTCCAATTGTAAGGTCGTGCAGAAGACCCTAACTTTGCAAAGGTTGGGGGTGACCAGGTCTTGCTTCGGTCGGCGTAGTGGGGTGACCAGGTCCCTTTTATTGCCACATGGGACGACCGACCGCAAAAGGTCGTCCCATTACGTTTAGCCTTATTGTTATCATGATCTTCTAAATAAATAACTTATATGTATCTTTTACAAACTTATCTCATACTTATCCCGTAAGTAATCTTGATAAACAATCTTCATCTTAATTATACTAGCAGTATTAACTACTTAGTAGTATTTCTTCTAAGTCTCTGAGCAGTCTTAACTTCCATTAGCAGTAGTAATATATACTAGCAGTAGTAACTCTAACCTTAGCAGCAGTTACTTCCAAACAGCATCAAGAAGCTTTTAATCCTAACAATCCTCCCCTAAACTTGATATTCTTCTTCTGAATCTCAAGTTTCTTCATTAAAAGTCTTCACCATCACCAGGAGGATGCATTCAAACACTTCCAGGATTCTTGACCAGTTTAGTCATGAGCTTAAGAAGCTGATAACACATTTCATTCCAATGGTCAGCTTGAAGCTTCTTGTTGAGTATTTCTGTGATTGTTGCAGGTGTAAGAGGATACTTTTGCTCTACCAGCATAAATATATGCAGATTCTAAAATCTCACAAAATGTACTCCACTTGAAGAAAATAGCTTCCAAACTGTCACTTTGTGTCCTTATAGATTCCTCCATACCTCACTTTCTATATCTGGTTCAAACATCACTTTCAGATCACCCCATAACATTCTTTCATATGCCTCCTCTGGCCTTGATGACCCATGTTTAGCTTTAACCAACTTCCAGAGTGTTTCCAAGTCTTCTCTGTCAATGTTCTGAAGCATCTTAATCATTGATGAATACTTCCTTGAACTTCCATCAGCTCTTATGATTTGAAGGTATCCTATCTTTCCTTCTTTGATGATTTTCCAGTCAACAATGATTGGGGGCTTAGTGGCTAATGGTATAGCATCAACTGCTATTTCTTCTTCATCAACAACAATCTCCATATGCTTTTTCATCTCAGCTTCTTCTTGATCATCATCTATCTTTTGCTTCTTAATTCTTTCTTGTTCTAGCTCTGTGCCTGCTCTTTTAGAATTGCTTTCTTCTGCTCTTGTTACACTGCCTTCATCTTTCTCTTTACCTCCTTTTACCACTTCATAATCTATAAATACAAATGAGTCTATCCATCCCATGGTCTTGTCAAAAGCCTTCTGAACTTCATCAAAACTTTTGTTCTTTAACTGACTGTGAGTGAATCCAACCATGTTCTTCAGATAGGTACACATTTGATTTATCTTTTGAGCTTTGGTTGGTGGTTTTCTTCTCTGCTCTTCTGCTCTAAGTCTTGCAAAATGTTTTTTCTTTTATCCATGAGCTCTACAAACAGCTTTGACTTTTCTTTAACAGTCAACTCTTCCTGTTCTTGTGTCTGTAATCTTGCAGCTAGCTCATAATTTGCATCTATCATAGCTTAAACATTATCCCATTCAACAATGTTTGCATCTTCTTCTCTTTGTTTTTCAAGATTCTCTTCTTCTTCTTCTTCTAATTCAGCATTTAGTTGAGCTTGAAGTTTTTGAGCAATTTTTTCATCAATCAAAATTTGATCTTTCCTTTTCAAAGGTTTTTCAGGCTCAACCATTTTTTTCTTGCCTTTGTCTTTAGCCTGTGGTAGTTGTAATAGTTGTGAAGATGATCTTGTTTTTGTAAATTCACTTGGCTCTTAAACTACAACTCCTTTAGCCTTGGGTCTTGTAACAACAGTTGTAGTTATTGTAGCAGCAGTTGTAACAGCCTTAGGTTTAGCTGCTTTGATCTCTATTAAGGTCTGAGCCAGAGTCAACTCATCAACAATTGGTGTTGTAGCACTGACAGTAGTAACTTCAGCAGTACTAACTACCTTTTCAACCTCAACTTCATGCTCATCTAAAAATCTTGTATCAAACATTAGGTTATCATCGTTCCTCCCCTGAGCCTCATCAACCAAAGTAACCTCTGCATCAACATCAAGATCAACAATTTTCCTCCCCTGTTTGGATGCATCCTCCTGAGCACCCAAACCTTCATCTTCAGAGGAAACAATTTGTGCAGATCTACCAACCTTCCTTAACCTTTTAAGCCATAGAGTTCTTGACTTATTCCTCCTTTCTAACTTCTTGACCCTCTCCTTTAATTTAGTAATCTCTGCAACTTAAGAGGTCTTTGTGTTCTCCAAGTCAAGAACTTTTTGTGACAAGTTGGTACAAAGTTCCATCAATGCATTTAGTTTTAGTCTATCCTCACCACTGAGTAGTGGATCATTGGAATGTGTAGGTACATGCTCCTCATTGGCAGCCTCATCAGTGATAGGCTCTGTAGAACCACTAGGTTGAGGAACCTCAGTGTCTTTCCTTTGTTTCCTCCTTGGTTGTTTCTTTTGAGGCTGTGATGTAGATGGTTGAATAATTATGGGTGTGTGTTGAGGATCAGTTGGTATTTCTGAACCCTCACCTAAATCTTCAGGAGCTTGAACCATCATAGTTTGAAATAAAGGGGTAACTCTCCCAGAAAAACCTTTTCCTTCTCTCTTCATATTAGCAAAGACCTTCTTAGTGTGAGAAGGTGTAACATAATTTTTTTTTATGTTTGGTTATTTCTTCAACTTGTTTATCCAGGAACACCTGAACAAACCTTGGATACATTAGAAATTTAACCCTACCCTCTAAGTTCTTCACCATATTATCAAAAATGTACTTGAAAAAGTTGAATTTTTAGTTTGTGGCAAGACAGATGATAGCTAAGGCCATAGTGCTACTAAATTCGTTCCAAGTAGTAGTCTTAGCACTAAGGCATTGCAGAATTGTATGGATAAGAAATTTCCATTGAGGTGAAAAGAAAGCTTTATAGAATGTAAGCTTTTGTTTAAGATTTTCATACCCCATGAGTGTCAGCTGTTCAAAAATTGTAGCATTTGGAAGACATTCAGTACCTTCAGCATCTTTTAAGTGAAGAGCTCTTCTCACACTTGTCTCAGTGACAATCACCTTCTTCCCATCTATTAGGGCTTGTATCTGCACTTCCCCATTGACAGTTTTTGCCTTAGCAGTAGCCCAGAACTGCTTAACGCATGAAGTATAGATGATAGGATTCACCGTTAACGCATATCTGATAGAACTTGCATTTAAAAAATCAATAATTCCCTCAAACCTATCACTTTCTTTGGGTTTCTCCAAAAACGCAATCAAATTGTGAGTTTCAGCAAAATTTAGGTTCGACATTGTATTGGGTTTTGATGATGAATGATAAAATTGAGTTAGGGTTTATGATTAGTGAGTATATCAAAGTGGAAAATCAATCGAATGAGTGATTGAAACCCTTAATCGAAGTATTTATAAAATCACCCTCAACAGCATTAACTTAAACTGGCATCATTAACTAAGACTGGCAGTAGTAAGTATATGCCTGGCATCATTAACTTAACCAGCAGTAGTAAGTTTATGCCTAACAGCATTAACTCATTCCTTTAACTTGTTTATCCAGGAACACTTGCACAAACCTTGGATACATTAGAAATTTAACTCCACCCTCTAAGTTCTTCACCATATTATCAAAAATGTACTTGGAAAAATTGAATTTTTAGTTTGTGGCAAGACAGATGATAGCAGAGGCCTTAGTGCTACTAAATTCGTTTTAAGCATTAGTCTTAGCACTAAGGCATTGCAGAATAGTATGGATAAGAAATTTCCATTGAGGTGAAAAGAAAGCTTTATAGAATGTAAGCTTTTGTGTATGATTTTCATACCCCATTCTTTCCAGTTCTACAAAAATGGTAGCATTGGGTAGACATTCAGTACCTTCAGCATCTTTTAATTAAAGAGCTCTTCTCATACTCGTCTTAGTGACGATCACCTTCTTCCCATCTACTAGGGCTTGTATCTACACTTCCCCATTGACAGTTTTTGTCTTAGCAGTAGCCCAGAACTGCTTAATGCATGAAGTTGTAAAACCCCGTATTTAAGGTCACTACTAATTTTAAATCTCATATCTAATTTAATAAATCTCAAGACTTTACTTTTATATTTTAGCCGGTTTTTAATAAAATCGTCCATTTTAAATAATCGTGAATGTATTATTTGAAAATTTTCCGTTATCGATCAAGAAATCCACGAACGTCATATTTTGCCTCGAGAGCCGTTTTAAATTTATTTTGTTAATAAATTCTAATTTTTACTTATTTTTATTTATGTTCGGCCGAACTGAATTTAAGAATCGTGTTTTTATAAAATTTATCGAGTCGGCCTAATTATAAGGCCGGGAATCAAATAATATATAATGTTTAACAAAATTAGGCCAAAATCTCTCCCCTTTTTCTCCTAAATTCGGCAGCCCAAACTACACATCTATAACATTCTTCTTTTATAAATCAAGCCCACTCTCCAAGTCCAATCCCTCCTTTTTATTAATAATAATCGAACAAGCATACACAATCCAACACACCCTTGACATTTTTTTTTCTTCCAAAGCCCACTCCTTATACTTTTACATAACCGGTTATACAAAATCCAAAACCCAACATAATATTTTTTTAAGAATCGATACATACTATGTTTAAGATATCCATATTCTATAAATATAAAATATACTCTCCATAACTCACATAATCACAACAGTAAAAAAAAATTCCCACGCCTAATTCTCTCATTTTTCTCCTACTGTTCGACAACCAAAAAGAACCCACAATCACCTTCCTCCTCAAATCTTCACCAAACCCCTCTTTTATTATCCCAAAACCTATATAAACTCAACCCTAATCATCATCCATCAATAAAAACAACCATGCAAGTGATTTGTGGATTTATGGATTTTTGAAGAAATCAAGTTTTATGGTTTTTTATTTAATTGAAGATTAGGGTTAGTGCAAGAGTTAAACAAGGAAGAATTGTGCAAGATTTGGTTGGGTAAATTTAAGTTTCAAGGGCGTTGTTGGTGTCTTTTTGGATCGGCCAAACACAAAACCCCTCAAGGGATTAATGTTTTTTATTTCCTCTAGTTTCTATAGCATTGTAAGCACTTTTGTTTTTTTTATTTTTTTATTTTACCTTGATCTCTTATGTATATATACATGCATGATGGTTTTTATAATTTAGGATCCATGACTAAGTTGTGAAAAGATGAGTTTTGGTTTATGAATGTTTGATGATGATCTAATAGGTTTAGTATGAATTTTAGGTTAGTTTGAGAGTGTTAATTGTGAAATATATGTGAAATATTGAAGATTTGTGAGGGTTTCTAAACCCTCCTTTAGACCAGAAAACTTAGGATTGATTTGGTAAGATGAGTATTATTGTAATCTGAGTTTTAAGTGATTAGAGTGGTGGTAGTTGTTATTATGAACGTGTGGTAAAATTTTGAGCTTCCAACTCTTAAAAACGAAAAAGATATGGTGATTTAAAGTTTGGAAATTGTTTTGGCAAAATTCTGCACACGTTGTTTTTGTGCAGAATTTTAGTCCATTTTGCAAGTAGTGTAACTTGGTCATGCCAATAGCTTTTCTAGATTTGCAGGGCCCTATGATTAAGTGATTTGAGTCTACTTTCCAACGAACTAGGCCTCGTCGATTTTCAGAATGTAAAAGTGAGTCAAACCCTTTGTACAAGATTACATGTCAAAACTGTGTTTGCTGTCCAGAAATTCGATTGTAAAGATGATGTGTGCAGGCGGGTCAAAACTAATTATTTTTGGACAAAATTTAAACTGGAGGTTGTCCATCATATGTGTGACCTACAGGATTTTTTTCAAATTTTTATAAAATGTTTTGAGGGGTTTGCTGTAGCCAAACTTTTGCATAGTTCAGCAAACCCTGATTTAGAACAAGTGTCATTGATGTGTCTTTCATAATAAGATTACTTAGGCCATGATTTATGGGTGAACTATGGTAGTTAAATAACATATAAGCGTAACTTAATATGGAGGGAGATCGACTAGTTCGACCATTTAGCGTTACTTTAAGTGAGCCGGTCATCTAGTTAAAACGTTACAATTTTCAGAAAAAGTGTAAACTAATAGAAATAATAAGTGGAGTTGTCATGGATTCCTAAGTATAAATTTTTATATGCATGCTATATATATACATGATATAAATACAATAAGTTGCATATTTTATATCATTCGAATATTAATAATATATTATTATTAATAGGTCGCGGTTGATTGTTGGCACTCGTCTTTCTCGTTTAGCTTTCTTAATCACTACTCTTATCCACGGTAAGTTCATAGCCTCGCATTTAAATCTTTCTATGTTTTAAAAACCTGCGAGGGAGATACATGCTTGCTTTAGAAAATCAAACACAGGTGATTTTATTATGTGAACGTTGCTATGAGTGGTATGATGTGGCCCTTCCTTCATGGACCGTTAATCACCGATAACCGCTGAATGCTGATGCAATAATAATAGATCCATTTTGGCCTAACGACCTGTCTGGCGTGTGTTCCTCGCGAGAGCATACAGAGACATATTGTATTTAGTATTGGGAGTGTGTAACACTATCACTCTGGGTTGGGCACATAGTTAAGGTTCGGTTCGTGGCTCTAGATCGTTGTGATTGTTCTATGATATAAATGTTTTGCTATGCTTGTGTTCAAAATGATTGTTTATAAACTCTATGGATTCACTCAACATTTTGTTGATGTTTTAGCATGTTTATCTCAAGTATATGCTTGCTAGCTTGGATGGGACAGAGCGTGGATATCGAAGGACGTGGACTTGGTGAACTTTGTACATACGATAAAATGTTTTCAAAGAAACTTAGTCATGTTATGGCTTATTTAGAAACGAGTTTTCATAAAGTTTATTGGGACCTTGCAACTCTAATCTTTTGAATAAAAATTGAATGTCCCAAGTGTGGCTTACTTCCATGTGTATAATTAAGCAACAGATGCAAACATCATAAAAAGTAATTACGTTTTCCTAAGCTCATGACACTGAAGCTCAACACGTATGAATGCAATAAATTGCCAATAAATGCCCGTGAATGATGTTCTAACCCGCAACATCCCAAATCCGACATGGTATACGTTTGTTGTCCGACAACCCGGCACAGTGAGCGCTACTCACCGAAACGGGGACGTCAATCCTAAATAGATCTATTTATAACATTTGCACTCACAATTTAGTAATTGACAGTTCATGATAAAGGGCTCAGTGGGTTATCTCTACTTAGGCAAACACGTAATCATAGTATAAAATGTACACTTGCGTCCAATTTGTAAAAACAAAGCATGTTCTCACCCCAAAGATGTAAATCATTTAAATAATTGTAAAACATAGGGCTATGAACTCACCTTAGTAAATAGTCCTCTAAAAATGATAAATATATCCCAGAATGGCCAATTAATCACACCGTCAAATACCTAAGTAAATACGGTCAGTCTTAGTCTACAAGTTTAGGCTAACGACTCAATGCATAAACTACAATAAATTGCTAGTTTATATATACTGTTATCACTTGTGTGGTGGTGCACATGTTTATTGTATCTGTATTCACTTGATGGCTCTTGGGAAGGTATACGATCACATACGTTCTAGTTTACGTATAAACGTTATTAATAAATATTCATATTTATTAAGTCATGGTTTAACTTGTGTAATATCCGAATATAACTCGTCCGATATGTTACGTATTGATAAAATCACTTTTGTTCATGAAGTACCCTTAGGTTTCCTATATTTACAAAAACAGTCCCTATGTTTATGAAAATCTAACATTTTTACTTTAAACCCCTAGGTTTCCATAATTACACCTCTAGTCCTTTAGCTTTACAACAATTTACACTTTAAGTCCTTATATGTTTCAATCAGCCCCTTAAGTTTTAGAAATGTCAAAACAACCCCTAGAATTTATAGAAAACAGTTTTGATAGTTTTAACCCCAAGTTTCCATTTTTGACACTTTTAGTCCCTTAACTTACAAAAATTACATTTTTAGCCCTATTATGTTCTAACAAGTGGCAAGGGGTTTTAATAGACTTCAATAAGCTACATAAGCTGGGTCAGCTTAATAATAAGCTCGGATGAGCTTATTTTGGCTCGTTGGGCTTTATTGGACTCGTTAAGATCCAATAAGAAATCTAAAGGTCCAATTGAGTTTTCAAAGGCACATAAGCTCTCATTAAGCTTATTTTAGTTATAAGAAATTGTTTGGCTTATTAATAAGCTCGGGTGAGCTCATTTAGGCTTATCGGGTTCGTTAGCCCAATAACCTTAACCCTAAAGGTTTGCAAAAAGTCCATTAAAGTATTCCTCATTTGATCCAACTCATTCTCTTATCTTATTAAGCTTATTTGGGTCTGATTAATCTATTTTTACCTTGTGGCTTATTTAATAAGCCATTAAGCTTCGATAATGGGCTTTTGAGCCCGAAAGTATTTTAAGTACTTAGGCTTGATCTATTAAGGTCCAATAACTTTTCTAGGTTTATTATAAGTCCTTTAAGTTGATTAAGCTCACAAATAAGCTGCCTAAGCTTATTTGTGGCTTATGAGCTTCGTTTGGTCCCGGTGATAGGCTACCAAGCCTATTAAGGGTCCGGTTAAGTTTCTAGGGTATATCAAGGTCCATGTGGGTTTAATAAGCACACTAGGCTCCTTAATAAGCTCATGGAGCTTATTAATAAGCTGAAGTCCCCACGGTACGGCCTGTTAGGCCTGGTTTGGTTTAAAGAGCCCATTAGTGGCCCGTTAAGGGTTTCCCTTTGCGTTTAAATAGTCAACAAGTTTAATAAACTTCCTAACCCCTCCATAAGCTTAAGTGAGCTTAATAATAAGCAATGGTTCCTCACTAATGGGTTGTTGGGTCTGTTTGGTTCGTACGTAGGCTGTCGGGCCCAATAGGCTCATTTAAGGTCCGTTTAGTTTATTAAGGATTTTATAAGGTTTCATTAGGGTTTAGTAAGCGCTCAAGCCCTCGTTTTAAGCACTTAGTCCGAAATAAGCTAAGCCATAAGCCACGTTGACCCTTTTGTGGGCTTTCAGCCCAACAGTGGACGTATGTGTCCATTGTGGGTGCTCATGGCTCGGGTTTGTGGTGATAACTCATAAGCCGAACACGTTGAGCTTATTAGTTCTTCCTATGGTATGTGTTTAACACATGCAAGCGTTTACTAAGCTAGTGCACTCCTTCCCAAGCCTCACCATTAAGGTTTCACGTAAAGTTTACGTTTTGATTTCGTGCAATTCATTTTTAAAGAAGGCATATGAGCCCTAGCCTTGTTAAGTGGAGTTTTCATTTAGGTTGACATCTTTCTAGCACCACACAACGATGATATAATGTATTTATATGTACGTGAGCCATGCATGGGTTGAACCATGCGTGTTCACGCCTATGTAGATTTACTAGTCACATTTTAACGTGACCTATATGACCAGAAATTAAATAAATCTTTATAATACGAAATGTACAAGCTCGAATGCGACTTACAAGAGTCCTAGAGTCTCGAATGTGTCGTGTAGCGTGTAGAATGACAACCCGACGTGTTATACCCAAATGTATGTTATCCTTAAGCTTCAAAGCTTACTAATTAACCTAATCTTAGCTCGTGTATTTCCCTTGTGCACTCGTTTGACAATCCTAGTAGTGTTTGTGGGTTCAAATGAATTAATGGAAGTGTTTGTTTGCGGTTTGTGACCCGAACAAGAGAGACAATAATATGACTTAGTTGTTTGAGTGTTTTGTGAGTTGCAAGAAGCGTTTAAGGTGAATATACATGAGTATTTATAGGCAAGAATACTAGTTACGTATTCCTAGTCCCAAACAAACCAAAACCGGCCCTAGGCTTAGTGGTTTCATAGTTTCTAGTTAATCACACATTGTTTTGTTAAAACAACTAAGTACATGTCTTAATTACTCAATATTTGTACAAGATTTCCTAAGATTATGTAATCTTATGGTTTTGTGTACATACATGCATGTTGCCGCGGCATCCAAGAGAAAAGAGAGCCAAAATGGTTATTAACCATTGTGTATTAGCTTAATCTAGGGACATGTTGTACAAGGTTTAATTACATAGGATTTGTACATGTACTTAAGGATCATTAGGAAGATTTCTAGGTGCTTTAGTCCCCTCATTCGGCCAGCATAGGCTTTTAACACAAGAATTGATTAAATTTTGTGTTTAAGGTTTAAAAGTGGGTATTGGTTTGAGTCTAGGTAAGTCTAGGTATTTTCGGGCTGTGTATTACGAAACATAAGCCTTTTACGTGACCAATAAAAATAAAATATGGAAAGTTAATAATTATCTTCTTAATAATTATATAACACTTTTTTGACGTAAACCTTAATTTATTTGGTGACCGTTTACGTTAAATGATTTATTTCTAGTCAACGCGATTTAGCTTAAAAGTTAAATTAAAAGTAAACGCGTATCTGACTAAAATAAATGGTGACAAATAATAGGAGTCGTAAAATGACCTGAAATTGAGAAATGTTACAGTCTCCACCCGTTAAAAGAGCTTTGTCCTCAAAGCTTAAGACCTTGTAGTGGATGACGAAGCCCGGTTTGTGAAAAGCTGTGGGTATTTCTGTTTGAACGAATCTTCACGTTCCCAGGTGAACTCAGGACCTCTCCTAGAGTTCCAGCGAACCTTAACCAATGGTATCCGGCTTCGCTTCAATCGTTTGATCTCCCGTTCCATGATTTCAACGGGCTCTTCCACAAACTGGAGCTTATCGTCAACGTGAATTCCTTCTAACGGCATGACTAATGGTTCGTCAGCGTAACATTTCTTTAGATTAGACACATGGAAAGTATGATGAACTCTGCTCAACTCTTGGGGAAGTTCCAGCTTGTAGGCAACTTTCCCAACTTTGGCTAACACCTTGAAAGGTCCGACATATCTCGGGTTCAGCTTTCCCCGCTTACCGAATCGTACGACCCCTTTCCAAGGTGAGACCTTGAGCATAACCCTATCCCCAACTTTGAACTTCATCGGCTTTCGCTTCTTAATCACGTATGCTCTTTGTCGATCCTGAGCAGCTTGAATTCTCTGCTTGACCAGGACGATCTTTTCCGTTGTTTCTTGGATCAATTCCGGACCAGTCAGTTGGGCTTCTCCAACTTCGGCCCAGCACATAGGTGATCGAAATTTTCGGCCGTAAAGTGCCTCATAGGGTGCGGCCTTTATGCTAGCATGATAACTGTTGTTATATGAAAATTCGGCTAATGGAAAATGTTTAACCCAACCCTTGCCAAAATCGATCACGTAAGCACGTAGCATGTCCTCGAGAGTTTGAATAGTTCTCTCACTCTGCCTTTTCAACCCCCCCCCCCCCCCCCCCCCCCTTTTTTCCCCCCCATTTCTAGATGATACGCATGCCATACTAATCTGTACCCAAAGCTTTTCTGAAATGAGTTCCAAAAATTTGACGTGAATCTTCATCACGATCATAGATGAAATAACAGTAACTTCTGTGTCTTGTTACTATCCTTGTTTAGTTACAACCTTGCCAACTTATCTAATGGATCATTCTCCCTATTGGCAAGAAAGATTTTGTAAGTCGATCCACAATCACCCAGATGGTGTCAAAACCGTGGTGACGACTTAGGAAGCTTGGTGAAAAAAATCCACGTGAAATTATACCCACATCCACTCCGGGTATTGCTGGTTGTAATAACAACTCGATGCCTTTGGTGTTCAGCCTTGACTTTCCACGCACAATCAAGCACTTGCTAACATATGTGGCGAGTAGTCTCTCATATTGGGCCACAATATAGCCTTTACAAATCTTGGTACATCTTTTCAGAACCGGATGGAAATAATACTTTGACTTGTGTGATACGTGCCTAATCACTGATCTTAAGTCGCCGATAGCAAGGTAACCAACTTCTTACTCATTAACAAAAAGTTTCCATCGACGTCGTGGTTCCAATTTCTCTTGGTATAGCATTTCTGATCATAACCACCAACATCTCATCTCAGATTCCTGGTTTCAGGGCTTCGATCTGAGCTTCTAATATTCGTTTGGGAAGATCCAAGCCAATAGTCATAACCAAGACTTGAACCCGCAATGGCTCAATCCGTTCCTTACGGCTTAATGCGTCAGCCACTACGTTTGCCTTCCCCGGGTGATAACGAATGTCACAATCGTAATCACTCAACAATTTTAACCAATGGCGCTGCCTCATGTTAAGCTCCTTTTGGTCAAGAATGTGTTGTAGACTTTTATAGTCGGTGAACACGGTGCATTTAGTTCCGTACAGATAATGTCTCCATATCTTTAGAGCAAACACTACCGATCCAAGTTCTAAATCATGAGTGGCGTAGTTCTTCTCGTGAATTTTTAGTTGTCGAGAAGCATATGCAATCACCTTCTCTCTCTGCATCAACATAGCGCCTAAGCCTTTGTGTGAAGCATCACAATAGACCACAAAGTCTTCGCTTCCTTCAGGTAAAGCCAGAATTGGCGCACTGCACAACTTCTGCTTTATTAACTGAAAAGAATTTTCTTCCTTTTATCCCCTATCAAGTTTGATTCCTTTCTGTGTAAGTTTTGTCATTAATTTAGCAATCTTCGAAAACCCCTCAATAAACATCCGATAGTAACCAGCAAGACCTAAAAATTGGCGGATCTCCGTCGGTGTCTTAGGAGATGCCCAACCCTTGATAGATTGTATCTTGGCTGGATCCACATGAATACCTCTGCTTTTAATGATGTGACCGAGAAATTTTACCTTCGAAATCCAAAATTCACATTTTGAAAACTTGGCATACAACTTCTCATTCTTAAGAAATTCCAAAATCGCCTTAAGATGTTCTTTGTGCTCTTTCTTGTCCTTTGAATAAATAAGTATGTCATCAATGAAGACAGTTATGAACTTATCCAAGTAGGACTTGCACACTCAGTTCATGAGGTCCATGAATACCGCAGGTGCGTTTGTTAGTCCGAATGGCATAACCTGAAACTCGTAATGACCATACCGAGTTCGGAATGCCGTCTTTGGAATGTCTTGCTCTCGTACCCTAAGCTGGTGATAACCCGATCTCAAATCTATCTTCGAATAAATACTGGAACCCTGGAGTAGATCAAATAAATCGTCGATCCTTGGGAGTGGATAACGATTTTTCACTGTCAGCTTATTTAACTCACGGTAGTCAATGCACATCCTGAATGACCCATCCTTCTTTTTGACAAACAAGATCGGGGCTCCCCAAGGTGAGGAACTAGGTCTTATGAAGCCTTTTTCGGAAAGCTCTTGCAGTTGTTCCAACAATTCCTTCATTTCGGACGGAGCCAATCGATATGGTGGTCGAGCTACGGGAGCGGCTCCTGGAATTAAGTCGATCTGGAATTCCACTGGTCGAGCTGGAGGAAGACCCGACAAGTCCTCGAGAAACACTTCAGGAAAATCTTGGACGATTGGTACATCCTCAAGTTGCTTTCCTTCCGACTTGTCCTTTTCTTTCTTGGCGGATACCTGTGCCAAAAAGATCTGACATCCTTTTGCCATGTACTCTTGAGCCTTTGAACATGACATAATGGTCAACCGAGATTCTCTCCTGTCGTTACTTTCGTTACCACAAAAAACCAAGGTTTCATTCCCATAGGGAATTCGAACAAGTTTCTCATCGCACACGATCACGGCGTGACACCTTCTTAACCAATCCATGCCGATAATAACGTCGAAACTACCCAGTTCTACGGGCATTAGATCGATGTTGAACGGATGGTTTAAGAAGTTTAAAGTGTAACCCCGCATAATAGTGTCTACCCCGACTATTTTCCAGTCAGCTAATTCCACATCATAACTATTTTCTAATGGGGTGTAGGCGATGTCAATTAGGGAACTAAACGCAGAAGATATAAAGCTCCTATCAGCACCAGTATCAAATAAGATAGATGCATAGCGGTTGCTTAAGAGGAACGTACCCGTGACGAAATTGGAGTCCGGGTTTCCTAATACATTCCCTCTTTTCTCTGCATTCCCAACTGCATACACCCAGCCTTGTGCATTCCTGTTTCCTCCATCTTTATTCTTCAACTTTGGACAATCTCTCTTCAAATGTCTTGGAGCTCCACATTCAAAACAACCATTCCCTTTAGGATTTTCCCCATTGCCCTTCTGAGTATTAGCACCATTTGTGTTTCCAGAACTCCTGCAGTCGCGAGCAAAGTGCGCTACCTTGTTGCACTTGTGGTACTTCTGAGCACACAAACCATTGTGATGAAAATGGCACTTGGTGAACTTGGGTAAAGATCCCCCCATACGATTTCTTTTCACCTATCCCCATATTGTAGACCTTGGCGACGTTCTGCCTCTTGAAGGGTTATTGTTGATGACCATGGTTGTTCTTGGATTAATCATCAGCCTTCCTTTTGTTATCAGACTGTCTTTCCGCATAGGTACGGAGTTTCTGATCCATTAAGTCGTTGGCCAACTCAATAGTCTCATCCAACGTCTTAGGTCTAGCAGACTTGACATTTCCGTAAATGTTATCAGGAAGTCCACTGATGTACTTGTTAACCTTCTCGGTTTCATTAGCAACAAACGTGGTACATATCAGGGTTAGCTCTTGGAAACGTTCAGTGTATGCTGGAACATCGTTCCCTTTGACCTTTAGGTTCCACAACTCGATTTCTAGTTTCTTGATTTCACCTTGCGAACAATACTTGTCTGTCATCTTCTTCTTGATTTCTTCCCAAGTCATTGAATATGCATCAGGACCTAAGGTTCTTATCTGACCATTCCACCAAGTCAAGGCAGCACCTAATAGAGTGTAGGTGGCAAACTTAACCTAATTTTCAATAGCACAACCACTGATATTGAAGACTGACTCCATCTTTTCAATCCACCTGGTTAAACTGATAACGCCTTTAGTTCCTTTGAAGTTCAAAGGTTGACATTTCATGAAGTCAGCATAGAAACAAGGGCGAGCAGTTTTCACATTCCTTCGGTTATCCTCGTATGAACTATGGCTTCCATCTCCATTAATGGAGTTTTGCAGAAGAGCTTGATCAATCATAGCTTGGACGGATTCTGGAGTCATGTTGTTTGACTTGGTGTTGTTAGGAGTAGTATTCGGTCCTCGTCTTGTCGCAGGTGCCATGATTTGTCTAAATCACAAGAGACAAAATTATTAGATAAATTAGGCCCAAACCCGACTTGTGGGCTGGGTGCATTAGGGTTAGGGCTATGCATTTGTACTCTATAAATAGTGATTAATAATAAAGTTATACCCACGGGGTTTTCATCATTTAATATGGTATCAGAGCAAGTCTGATCCTTAGACCTAGTTGGCTATGTTGAGACGCCTCCCCTAAACCACCCCGTCAAACCCTAACCCTCTCAATTATCAAATATCTCTTTCTCAATTATCAAATATCTCTTTCTTAACTACAATGAAGAAACCAAGCGGTGCTACAAAAAAAAACTGATGCAAATTTGGCTGTGAAGAAGACAGTAGGGGCGAAGGAAAAGCTACAAAGTATCCAAACAAGTCGAGACCTGCTAGTGCCTTCTTTGCTTCTATGTAATTTATATTAGTATATTTTTTTTATATTTAGGGGTTTTTTAATTCTAAAAAAAGTTTCTTTTTAATTCTAAAAAGAGTTTCTTTTTTTATCATGTAATATTTTAAGAGAAAACTTTGGTTTATTTTCTGGTAGGATACTTTGGTTTATCATGGTCCGGGATACTTTGGTTTATCCCATAATTTGTGTTGGTGATTTGTGCTAAGGTCACAAATCCACACAATCGTGATTTGTGTTGGTGATTTGTGCTAAGGTCACAAATGCACACAATCTTATATTGTTGTTCGTGCTTCAGCCACGAGCCGGTTCATTTTTTATTACGTTAATGTTTTTATTAGGTTAATGTTTTGTTTTTGTTTTCTAGTTTACTACTCCAGTCCGAGCTTTCACGATTTCACCGCTCGGACTGCGGAGGAGTATTAGATAAATTAGGCCCTAACCCGACTTGTGGGCTGGGTGCAGTAGGGTTAGGGTTATGCATTTGTACTCTATAAATAGTGATTAATAATAAAGTTATACCCACGGGGTTTTCATCATTTAATAAAAATGTGAGATCGTAATTATGACAAGATATATAATAATTTACGGATGAGATGACAACACAAGAGAGGTATATAGTACAACATAATGCATCTATTTCCTTCATAACTTGGAAAATTTTATATGAAATAGTTTTTGGTACACAAAATACAATACAAAAGATCTAAGGCTATGCTAGCGGGGAAACCCCTAATACTTAACATGCTTGTACAATGACCTAGCAAGACAAAATAACATAAATCACTAGATGTGACTGTCATCATCCCCAGAAGCATCCTGGTGATCTGTAATCCTAGCATCTGGTCCTGACTGTTTAGCTCTATGTTTCCCTCACAGTGCTAACAACTCGGCCTACATGTCACCCATCTCTCGTCTCATGTCTCTTATCACTCGGAGAATCTCTACCATATGTGCCTTACATCTCCGGTTAGTATCTCGAAGCTCTGCCATCTCAGTTTGCTGTATCTGAGTGTGAGTCTTGTGTACCTGATACCATGTCTGAATGAGAGTACTCTGCAGCTGTAGTTGTGCCTGATGTGCCTGGATATAGGTCTCGTGTGCATACACATGATCACGGTGGCTCTGAAGCTCAAGATGAACCGCGTGACTCAATCCTATCGAGTGAGCCTAAGCCTCTCGGGAAGCATATGCCTCCTCCTCCACAATCCATACTGTCTCCTGGAGAGTCATCATATCCCCTATAAGTAAGTCGACCTGCTGCGAGTCCATATCGACCCACTGTGATATGCGAGTCCTACTATCCAGAGCATCCTCTAGTAGAGCATATAAGTCCTGTGTATCATGCTCATGGAGCTCCGCAAGCTCTGTAACCCTAGTATTAACCTCTCCCACGGTCATAGGTGCTATCTCAGGAACAGCCTTTGCTGGATCTACCCAAGTATCCCTAATACCATACCCAACCTCTCTAGTCCCTTGTCGTCTCTCTTCAGCATCCAAAGTGCTGACAAACCCATAGTCTATCCCTCGACCTCCGGTGGGTCTAGCAGTAGAACTCTCCCTGACCTTATACCTGAAGCCTAGAGCAAACAAGCACGACCTCTTGCGAGGTGGCTGCTTGGACTTGGGAACATCATCCCTATGGTCAACAGGTGGTGGTATGTATAGGGATGGTGGTAGTGGTGGTAGTGGAGGTGATGGTAATGCGGCAGTAACCGCATTAATCAGGGCCTGAGTGGAGGCTATCCTGAGTGTCTGGGTTTGGGTTGGACACCCAAATGATGGTAGTAATGGTGATGGTATTGGTGGTGGTAATGAATGTGCAGATGGGGTTGTGCACCTAGCAAGGCGCTCTCCTGCAGAGGGTGGTGATAGAGAGATAGGTGGTGATGGTGATGGAGTAAGCATGGCTAGAAGTCTCTCAACCTCTGCCTCTGGTGGAATGGATATGGAAGCCTGAAGCTAGACAGTAATCCTAGCTCCAGTGGTAGTAATGTCAGTGGAGGATGGTGGTATAACAGGCTCTGTTCCCTCAGGTGGGGAAACAGGCTCAACAGTAGGTACAACAATAGCGGAGTCGGCCGAAGCTAAGAGCTCATCCTCCTCCTCCTCCTCGTCCTTATCCTCATCATCGGCGTCATACCTAGATGAATGGTCGTCATCATCATCTCCATCATCTCCCCCGTCCATAGGATAGTCAACCGGACCATCCTCTGTCTCATCATCCACATACTCCTCTGGATCCTCCTCGAGATCCGACTCAGTAACATATCCGGGTGACTCAGCAGTAGGCGAATCAACGGGAGGTAATGGCTGCTCCTCAACTGGAAACATATGCTCATCCTCCAACGGTATATACTCAGGGTATATAGGCTCTGGCACGTAGTTAGGATCATGTGGCTATATAAACATAGCCTCATGCTCATCCTCGTCTTGTGGTACTGGTGGTGTCTGTGGATCCTCTGGGCTGGTATGTAATCCGATGATGGTAGGGCTACTAGCTGCATAGGGAGTCCATTGTATCCGTACACGATGACTCGTGGAGAACCTCTGTCAGATATCTCCTCATCGGCTCCCCGCTTCCCCAAAGATCCCTGACGGCTCAGAATCGGTGTAGACGGAAGTGAAGGTAACTTGGATGATGCAGAAGACATGACACTGCAAAAAGCAAAAATACCTTATCTAAGTATTACTTATAAGTCCTCTATAGTAAATACGTATATAATTTTATATACGCGATATCAATCCATGTAACACATAGTAACTACTTAATGCTAACTAGTGTATGTCATGTAAGCTTGTATATAGATGCAAACAATTAATGTATGTATTTCCCGTGCAAACCACGTTTGTGAATAAAGTGTTTGAAAATGGTTCTAGTCCCAGACAAAAACTTTTGACCTAGTTTGGGGGGGGGGGGGGGGTTCTCTATACCCTTGCTTTAGATACAATCTTAACACCTCCAAATCTGGGTAGCAGCGGAATGTTGAAATATCCCAAGGCATTACTTCATAGATCATTAGCACAAGATATTGAGAACGAGACCACTAAATGTGTCGTTTTATAAAGATACATTGGATTAACAAAAACTTGTCATTACATAAGCTCATGCTTTAAAATTGTTCGACAATATAGGTAAAGATTTCGTTAAACAAATGTTCCCAAAATGTAAATACGCCCAAAATCCATTAGTACTAACTCTTTCCCAAAGATGACGCCCTAATGTATCGAGCACCTCGTGCCCTTATGACCTAAGAAAACATGCTTAAAATGTCAACATAAAGTTGGTGAATTCATAGGTTTATGTAAATCAATAGTAGGACCGCAAGATTTCCAAGTGTATGATTAAGTAACAGATGCAAACATCATAAAAAGTAATTACGTTTTCCTAAGCTCATGATACTGAAGCTCGACATGTATGAATGCAATAAATTACCAATAAAACCCGTGAATGATGTTCTAACCCGCAACATCACAAATCTGACATGGTATACGTTTGTTGTCCGGCAACCCGACACAGTGAGCGCCACTCACCCAAACGGGGATGTCAATCCCAAATAGATCTATTTATAACATTCGCGCTCACAATCTAGTAATTGACAGTTCATGATAAAGGGCTTAGTGGGTTATCGCTACTTAGGCAAACACGTAATCATAGTATAAAATGTACACTTGCGTCCAATTTGTAAAAACAAAGCATGTTCTCACCCAAAAGATGTAAATCATTTAAATAATTGTAAAACATAGGGCTATGAACTCACCTTAGTAAATAGTCCTTTGAAAATGATAAATATATCCCAGAATGGCCAATGAATCACACCGTTAAATACCTAAGTAAATACGGCCAGTCTTAGTCTACAAGTTTAGGCTAACGACTCAATGCATAAACTACAATAAATTGCTAGTTTATATATACTGTTATCACTTGTGTGGTGGTGCACATGTTTATTGTATTTGTATTCACTTGATGGCTCTTGGGAAGGTATACGATCACATACGTTCTAGTTTACGTATAAACGTTATTAATAAATATTCATATTTATTAAGTCATGGTTTAACTTGTATAATATCCGAATATAACTCGTCCGATATGTTAAGTATTGATAAAATCACTTTCGTTCATGAAGTACCCTTAGGTTTCCTATATTTACAAAAACAGTCCCTATGTTTATGAAAATATAATATTTACACTTTAAACCCCTAAGTTTCCGTAATTACACCTTTAATCCTTTAGCTTTACAACAATTTACACTTTAAGTCCTTATAAGTTTCAAACAACCCCTTAAGTTTCAGAAATGTCAAAACAGACCCTAGAATTTATAGAAACAGTTTTGATAGTTTTAACCCCAAGTTTCCATTTTTGACACTTTTAGTCCCTTAACTTACAAAAATTACATTTTTAGCCCTACTAAGTTCTAACAAGTGGCAAGGGGGTTTAATAGGCTTCAATAAGCTACATAAGCTGGGTCAGCTTAATAATAAGCTCAGATGAGCTTATTTTGGCTCGTTGGGCCTTATTGGATTCGTTAAGGTCCAATAAGAAATCTAAAGGTCCAATTGAGTTTTCAAAGGCACATAAGCTCTCATTAAGCTTATTTTAGTTATAAGAAATTGTTTGGCTTATTAATAAGCTCGGGTGAGCTTATTTGGGCTTATTGGGTTCGTTGGCCCAATAACCTTAACTCGAAAGGTTTGCAAAAAGTCCATTAAAGTATTCCTCATTTGATACAACTCATTCTCTTATCTTATTAAGCTTATTTGGGTCTGATTAAGCTGTTTTTTACCTTGTGGCTTATTTAATAAGCCATTAAGCATTGGTAATAGGCTTTTGGGCCCATTATGAACCCCTTAGGCATTTTAAGCTTTTGGGTTTACTCCTTTAAGGTCCATTAGCTTTTTCTAAAGGTATTATATGTCCTATAAGCTATTTAAGCTTGCAAATAAGCTGCCTAAGCTTAAGAAGAAAGTTTTTTGAAGTAGTTTGTTTAAAGCCCAGTCCGATGTGATTCCATTCTGTTTTGAGACACTTCTGTTAAGTCACTATTGGATTAGAACTTGTACTCGCTAGAAGAAAAGGAAAGAGATGATGGTTGTAGCCCACGCCTGTACCTCGTAGTGTAGCGCGCGGTGGTCGTGAACGATGGCAGTCTGATGCGCCCCAAGGGTTTTGATAGAATTAAGAAGTATCACTACGATGGAGCTAGAAGGGGGGTATGAGGCTGTTTGAAGAATCTGAAGCTCGGTGAGCTCAGAACAACCTATTTTGGTCGTTTGGGGCTTTATTGGTGAATGGTGTGTTCAGTAAGTAATCTAGCAAACTGCTATATTTCGAGAAGAAGTGGTAATCTAGGTAGGTCATAAGAGTGCGCCTAATGGGGTTGTGTCTCATCTCGCAAAGTGGGGCTATGAGAGAGGGAGATAAGAAGTAGTGTGTTTAGCCTTATAGTTGACGTGTAGGGTGTGTGTGGTTGCTCTCGCGTTTAGGTCTTATTAGAATAAGCATGGGTGTGAGCTCATTTTGGCTTATCGGGTTCGTCCTAGCCAAAATACTACCTTAACCCTAAAAGGTTTGCGCACAATAGTCATTAAAGTGAATGCTCATTTTGATTTCCAATTATTCTACTTATCTTATTAAGCTTATTTGGGTCTGATTAAGCTGTTTTTACCTTGTGGCTTATTTAATAAGCCCTTAGGCCTTGGTAATGGGCTTTTGGGCCCATTACGACAGTCCCGTTAGGCTTTTTAAGCCTTTTGTTTATCCTTTAAGGTCCAGCACACTGTAGCTTTTTTCTAAGGGTATTATTTGTTTGCACTATTTTTAAATTAACAAAAGCCTTCATTAAGCTCAAATAAGCCACACGAACTATTTGGTCTATAAATAAGCTCGGATGAGCTTATTCTGTGTCTATTGGGCCTTCGGCCCAATAACCAAACTTGGTAAGCCCTTTTAAGGCCCAATAAGGGTTTCCAACTAGTTTTTACATATAACTTAAGTTCCAATTAAGTGTTCCAATCTTAAATAAACTGTTTTTACTCATTAGCTTACAATAAGCCATAAGTCTAGCATTTGGGCTTTTGGGTCACTGTAATGGGCTAATAAGCCCGTTAAGGGTCCGTTTGGTTTTTAAACACTCGTTAAGGTACCTTGGGGTTTTTATGAGTTCAATAAGCACATAGGTCTTTTAATAAGCTCGTGGAGCTTGTCAATAAGCTATGGGCTCATTGGCCTAGTTCGTTGGGCCTGTTTGGGTATAATGGGCCCATTCATGACCTGTTAAGGTTTCTTTTGTATTTCTTGTGTTCTAACGAGTTTAAGAACTCTATAAGCCCTCGATAAGCTCGAGTGAGCTTATCTATAAGCTATGGGCCTCAAAAGACTGGGCTATTGGGCCTGTTGAGCCAAAACGTGGGCGGTTTGGAGTAAACGAGCCCCTTTGTGGTCCATTGATCTCTCTAGCAACATATATGGTTCGAAGAGAGTCTTAGTAACCATATTATGTGTGTTTAGCTTATATATAGGTCGTGTTTATCACATGCATGCGTTAGTTTAGGTCGTATATACTTTCCTGAGTCGTGCCATTATGTTTATAGGAAATGTTTACGTACAACTTTCATAAAATTCATTTATAAGAGTTAAGGTTCACGTTTGCCTATAGACGAACCCGTTTAAGCCTTTGCTTGCCATTAAATCAATTTTTACATGTTTCTTAACACCACACAAGATATATTATATGCATATAAGTGTACGTGTGCCACGCATGGGTTGAACCATGCGTGTTCACGCCCACACAATTCGTTAATCACACATTTCATGACCTATATGACTAGATATCAAAGAGTTAAGTATAATATGAAATGTACAAGCTTAACCGCGACTTACAAGAGGTCTTAGAGACTTGGTTCAAGTATATGCGAGTAATGTGGCAACCCAAATGTGTTTTACACGATCAACAACCAAACCCTAAGCTTCAAAGCTTTGTAAACACCCAACCTTAGCTCGTGTATTCCCCTTGTGAACTCGTATGACAATCCTAGTAGTGTTTGTGGGTTCGAATGAATTAATGAAAGTGTTTGTTTGCGGTTTGTGACCCGAACAAGAGAGACAATAATATGACTTAGTTGTTTGAGTGTTTTGTGAGTTGCAAGAAGTGTTTAAGGTGAATGTACATGAGTATTTATAGGCAAGAATACTAGTTACATATTCCTAGTCCCAAACAAACCAAAACCGGCCCTAGGCTTAGTGGTTTCATAGTTTCTAGTTAATCACACATTGTTTTGTTAAAACAACTAAGTACATGTCTTAATTACTCAATATTTGTACAAGATTTCCTAAGATTATGAAATCTTATGGTTTTGTGTACATACATGCATGTTGCCGCGGCATCTAAGAGAAAAGAGAGCCAAAGAGGTTATTACCCATTGTGTATTAGCTTAATCTAGGGACACTTAGTACATGTTTTAATTAAACATGGGTTGTACAAGTACTTAGGGATCATTAGGAAGATTTCTAGGTGCTTTTGTTCCCCATAACCGGCCCTAGTGGGTATTAACACAAGATTTGATTTAATTTTGTGTTTAAGGTTTAAAAGTGGTTATTGGTTTGAGTCTAGGTAAGTCTAGGTATTTCCGGGGTGTGTCTAAATGTATTTTATTGCGAAACGTAAGCCTTTTACGTGACCAATAAAAATAAAATACGCAAAGTTAATAATTATCTTCTTAATAATTATATGACACTTGTTTGACGTAAACCTTAATTTATTTGGTGACCGTTTACGTTAAATGATTATTTCTAGTCTACGCGATTTAGCTTAAAAGTTAAATTAAAAGTAAATGCGTATCGGACTGAAATAAATAGTCAAGAATAATAGAGTCATAAAATGACCTGAAATTGAGAAATGTTACAGTCTCCACCCGTTAAAAGAGCTTTGTCCTCAAAGCTTAAGACCTTATAGTGGATGACGAAGCTCGGTTTGTGAAGAGATGTGGGTATTTCTTTTTGAACGAATCTTCACGTTCCCAGGTGAACTCAGGATCTCTCCTAGAGTTCCAACGAACCTTAACCAGTGGTATCCGGCTTTGCTTTAATCGTTTGATCTCCTGTTCCATAAATTCAACGGGCTCTTCCACAAACTGAAGCGTATCATCAATGTGAACTCCTTCCAACGGCATAGCTAACGGTTCGTCAGCGTAATATTTCTTCAGATTAGACACATGAAAATTATGGTGAACCCTGCTCAATTCTTGAGGAAGTTCCAGCTTGTAGGCAACCTTCTCAACCTTGGCTAACACCTTGAAATGTGTGACATATCTCGGGTTCAACTTGCCCCACTTACTGAATTGTACAACCCCTTTCCAAGGCGAGACCTTAATCATAACCATATCCCTAACTTCGAACTCCATCGGCTTTCGCTTCAAGTCAGCGTAGCTCTTTTGTCGATCTTGAGCAGCTTGAATTCTCTGCTTGATCAGGACAATCTTTTCCGTTGTTTCTTGGATCATTGCCAGACCGAGCAGTTGAGCTTTTCAACTTCGCCCAGCCACAAGGTGATAGACATTTTCGCCTTAAAGGGCCTCATAGGTTGCGGCTCTCTTATCGCTTGCGTGATAACTGTTGTTATACGAAAATTCGGCTAATGGAAAATGCTAACTCTGGCCCTTTCCAAAAATCGATCACGCATGCACGTAGCCATGTCTCAAGTGTTTGAATAGTCTCTCGCTTCTGACGTCGTATCTGGTTGATACGCGGTGCTCATAACTAAGATGATAAAGCTTTCTGAATGATCTACAGAAGTTTTATGTGAACTCCCATCCGATTACAAATGATTGTAAACAGGTTTTCACTTGTCTTGATAATTTCTATTCAGGTACAACCTTGCCAACTTGTCCAATGGATCATTCTCTCCCTTATTGGCAAGAAGTGAGCATATTTTGTAAGTCGATCCACAATCACCCAGATGGTGTCAAAACCTTGTGACAACTTTGGAAGCTTGGTGATAAAATCCATCATGATATTATCCCACTTCCACTCGAGTATTGCTGGTTGTACTAACAATCCCGATGGCCTTTTATGTTCGGCCTTGACCTTTGCACATGTCAAGCACTTGCTAACATATGTGGCTGAAAGATTCATGAAAAACTATGATCCGGTGGTCTTGGTGAGTCAAACCACATGATAGCCATTTTAGTGAGAGAGAGTAGTGAGATGGAAGATGAACTTGTGATTAGATGGAAAATGGATGAAGGATACAAAATGACTCAACACCAAAATAATGACTCAACCCCTCTATGGAAGCCATAGAGGGGTATATATAGCCCATACGCCTCTAAACTATACATAGTTGCCTATTCTAGTCCTCGCGTATGTGACTATGATAAACTATGGTAATTCTGTAATGTCGTCACATAAATAACGTGAATTTCATCAATCTTCCCCCACGGGACGATATACAGAATTACTTACAATAATTTCCTAACAAGTACATAATGATTAAGAACAAGAACTTCCATGAAGCTTCATATGCTGATGACGTCTTCTGTGGTGTTTGACTTCAAGTCTGCACTCCAACATGAATCATCTTTGTAGTACTTTGTAGGAGAAATACTGTAATAGGCACGAACTAAGTAACCCATACACTTTCGTTTAATGAGAAGCTTCTGAATTAGCTTCCCCCTAATTCATGCCTCATATACATGATTTAGAAGCTTTCAAAGCTTCCCCCTAAACTAGCAATGAATCAGCTTCCCCCTAATCTCCATGCCACATATTCTTTATTAGAAGCTTCAAAGCTTCCCCCTCAAACAGCATCTCGTCTTGAGCAGTTTCAAAGCTTACTAACAGGCTATTGCATTAATTACGTGTAAGCGGAATGGTAAGATTCCACATTCAAAATGCTACTGCTCCTTTAAGAATAAGCTTAGTGATTGATTATTTGGGGTAAGCATTATCTAGATCAGCAACGTATCTTCTCACGCCTGAATAGTTCTTCTCACACCACTTCCCCCTGGAAAGTCAAATAATACATACAAAAGTTCTCAAGATATCACTTCCCCATTTGTCTGAAGAAATGCACCCAAAAGCCATAGTTAAAGCGCTGAAATTCTCCGCGGTTTGGTACTTTGTCTTCTACGGCCATGGCCTAACTTAAAAAAAATTCAAGAAAGATGCTCCATGTCAAGCTTTCAAGAACAAGAAGGGCAAAGGCTCAAGGTGAATCTTCTCTCTACCCCCTTGCTGATTTCGACATGTCGGAGCCAGCAACACATTGGACGCGCATTTTATTTGAGAACTGTCGGAGGAATTAATTAGCTAAGATCTTAAAAAGCCGTGGAATCAAAGTGCTGATCAAATATCTACTCTACAACCTCTCTATGGCTATCATTTAACCAACCATCTTGTAGGCTTTTGAAGTAACCATGATGAAGTAAACCAGATGATACAAACTTGAAAATGAAGTTTATTCCCGTTCTTGTGACTTAAGCTTGCGCTAATGTTGGAAGAACGGTGTAGAGAATTTTTGCTCCAAGCAAATCTCTAAGTACTCAATACTCCACCCAAAGTATGAGACTTTCATCACCTCTTGCGATCATCCACAACGTCTTAGCGTGTGACACTGAGTACTACAACGTAACTCCTTTAAGTGATAGTTAACCAGGTCATCAACCATCCACCCCTTGACTGCTGGAAACTAGATAAACCAAGTCTTCACTTAAATTAAGCTCGAGCAAAGTTATCATTGAAGGTCATTGCATCAGCAACCTGACTTCAAGATAAATTAAGAACACGCTTCGAAAAAATGCCACTTCAATCTAAATGAGTGATACTCGATCAACTCGTGTTCACAAAATTATTTCCAAAAACTAAGCCTTTAAGTTTCATGATTCTTTATCATCGTCGATCCCGGTCTCGTCTCATTGTTTCTTTGTCCTCGAATACACCCAATAACCATTTAATCTCAAATAAGGGATACCAAATCAACTTCGTGATCACTTGTCATCGAAATCCGAATCTTTAGCCGTTTGTCATTTTAGTGAATCTTATTCGGATTGTTTTAGTGTTATGTATCGTGTTTGTTGTGTTGTTGTTCATGTTTAATGTTGTTAAACTAGGACAAATGTTGTTTTGAATTGTTGTTAACGGATAAACATCGTCTAGTCTTACGTGTCGTGATAGCATTTTATACCCAGCCTGTTAAATCCATCATCCCAAACCATCATAACCCATCAATAAGTGAATTGCGGATTATAAATCAATCGAAATATCCAGCCCATCACAGCATTCAGTTTAATCATTATTCCAGCCCAACATTAAACTCGGCCTAGCATCTTGTCATTTACCAAATAATTTACAAAAATCTTGGCCCATGTGTAACTATAACCCAAATTCATCCTACGTTGGGATCCAATAACTCCGGCCCAACCTTGCATTTTTTAGAAGCGAAAGCCCACTCGATTTGTATGTTACTAGTCCACATCCAAATTTGTTACTGTCATGTGTATAGAAAACGTTAGGGAATATAAAGGTGATTCAACCCCTAAACTCTCTCACACTTAACCCTAAACCTATTTTTCAACCGCCTACCACATAAGCATTCTCTCCAAAAAAAAATACTGCTCAATCTCATATCCTTTCAACATAACTAATCGAAACCCATACATCCCTTCTTCAAATCAAATCGAACGCATCTATTCCCATACAAAACATCTCAACAACTTGTACTACCTTATGTTAACCGTGTACAAGGCTTCAAGATCTGTTAAGGGTCTCGGGTAGGTTTTGTTTTGATTGTTCTTGTGTCAATCGAAGCAAAGAATCGATTATAACATAATTGTTATCAATCATTCTATATTTTCGAAGATTGAATGAGGTTATCACAACCTTTACAAAGATCAATGATGAGGATTTTCGTTTCGTGTTTAGATCTTGATTGGTCTCGAATTTAATTGAATAACACGAATGAAACGAAATCTGAGATCTTTGTTAAGTTCTTTTTGAGTCGAGTTTGATGTTGTGGGAGATGGAGGATGAGGTATTCTTGTGACAAAGGGTTAGGTTTAGTCTTGTTGGATTTGGATTTGTTATGATGTGGCTGTGGTGGTTGGTTCGGTTGACCTTAGACTCGGTAATGACCGGTTCAAATGACTCAGTGAGTCGACCCGGTCAACTCGGTAAATACCGAGTTGACACGGTTGGGTTTAGTTCGGGTCTCAAATGACATCACTCGTTCGGTTCACCCATGTTTAAAACTCGTTCGGTTCATAAAGGTTGTACACTCGTTCGGCCTTCAAAGGATTTTCACTCGTTCGGTCTTCAAATGATTTTCACTCATTCGGTCTTCAAATGATTGTGACTCGTTCGGTGCTAACTAAAAAAGCAACTCGTTCGATTGCTTAAAGATTGAGCTCGTTCGGCTCATATTGAAATGAACTCGTTCGGTGTCCTTCACAACCCACCAAAAAAAATCGTACCACCGTCAATGGATCTGGTTGTCTTTTTCATCAAAATGCAACCAGTATATAAAACCCAGAAAATGAAATAAACCAAAAGGTGAAATAAGCTTATAAAAGCTTTGAAATAAACCGAAAAATAAGCACCATGGCAGTTATCATTTTGTGGCATTTTTGGGGAACAAAGGACCAAAAAAAACAACTCATAAAAAATGTAAAAAAAATGGATGAACAGTGATCTGAACAGTAACCGTGAACAGTGACCGGAACATCAACAACAAACACATGATACAAAACACCCCTAGTTAGCTCTGATACCAATTGAAAGATTCACGAAAAACTATGATCCGGTGGTCTTGGTGAGTCAAACCACATGATAGCCATTTTAGTGAGAGAGAGTAAAGAGATGGAAGATGAACTTGTTATTAGATGGAAAATGGATGAAGGATACAAGATGACTCAACACCAAAATAATGACTCAACCCCTCTATGGAAGCCATAGAGGGGTATATATAGCCCATAAGCCTCTAAACTATACATAGTTGCCTATTCTAGTCCTCGCGTATGTGACTATGATAAACTATTGTAATTCTGTAATGTCGTCACGTAAAAGTGAATTCCCAACAGTGGCGATGTCGGCTTTCATATTGGGCCACCAATATAGCTTTTTCATGTCTTGGTACATCTTTTCAGATCCGGGATGGATAGAGTACTTAGACCTGTGGGATTCGTGCATAACCACGGATCTTAAGTCACCGTAGCAAGGTAACCAACTTTTGCCATTTAAACATAAGGTTCCATCGGCGCGTGGTTCCAACTTTTCCTTGGGTATATCCTTTCTGATCATACCACCTACATCTTCTTTCTTAAGGTTCTCTGGTTTCAGGGCTTCGATCTGAGCTTTTAGTATTTGTTTGGGAAGATCCAAGCCAATAGTCATAACTAAGGCTCGAACCCGCAATGGCTCAATCCGTTCCTTATGGCTCAATGCGTCGGCCACTACGTTTGCCTTCCCCGGGTGATAACGAATGTCACAATCGTAATCACTTAGCAATTCTAGCCAACGGCGTTGCCTCATGTTAAGCTCCTTTTGGTCAAGAATGTGTTGTAGACTTTTATGGTCGGTGAACACGGTGCATTTGGTTCCATATAGATAATGTCTCCATATCTTTAGAGCAAACACCACCGATCCAAGTTCTAAATCATGAGTGTTGTATTTATTCTCATGAATTTTCAATTGTCGAGAAGCATAGGCAATCACCTTCTCTCTCTGCATCAACACATCACCTAAACCCTTATGCGAAGCATCACAATAGACCACCAAATCTTGTACACTGGACAACTTCTGCTTTATTAATTGAAAAGCATTTTCTTCCTTTTCACTCTATTCAAACTTGATCCCCTTCTGAGTAAGCTTCGTCATTGATTTAGCAATCTTCAAAAATCCCTTAATAAACCTTTGATAGTAACCAGCAAGACCAAAAAATTGGCGGATCTCTGTCGGTGTCTTAGGAGATGCCCAATCCTTGATAGATTCTATCTTGGCTGGATCCACATGAATGCCTCTACTATCAATGACGTGACTGAGAAATTGTACCTTCGGAATCCAAAATTCACACTTTGAAAACTTGGCATACAACCTCTCTTTCTTAAGCAATTCCAAAATTGCCTTAAGATGTTCTTCGTGCTCTGTTTTGTCCTTTGAATAAATGAGTATCAATGAAGATGATTACGAACTTATCCAAGTAGGGCTTGCACACTCGGTTCATGAGGTCCATGAATACTGCAGGTGCGTTTGTTAGTCCGAAGGGCATAACCTGAAACTCGTAATGACCATACCGAGTTTGGAATGCCGTCTTTGGAATGTCTTGTTCTCGTACTCTCAGCAAATATATCTTTGAATAAATGCTAGATCCTTAGAGTTGATCGAATAAATCGTCGATCCTCGAGAGTGGATAACGATTCTTCACCGTTAGCTTATTTAACTCCCGGTAATCAATGCACATCCTGAATGACCCATCCTTCTTTTTGACTAACAAGACCGGGGCTCCCCAAGGTGAGGAACTAGGTCTTATGAAGCCTTTGTTCGAAAGCTCTTGTAGTTATTCCGACAATTCCTTCATTTCGGACGGTGCCAATCGATACGGTGCTCGAGCTACGGGCGCGGCTCCTGGAATCAAGTCGATCTGGAATTCCACCGGTCGAGATGGAGGAAGACCCGGCAAGTCCTCGGGAAACACTTCCGAAAAGTCTTGAACAATTAGTACGTCCTTAAGCTGCTTTCCTTCTGACTCGTCCTCCTCTTTCTTGGCGGATATCTGTGCCAAAAAGATCTGGCATCCTTTCGCCATGTACTCTTGAGCCTTCGAACATGAGATAATGGTCAACCGAGATTCTCTGCCGTTGTAACTTTCGTTACCACGAAAAATCAAGGTTTCATTCCCATAGAGAATTCGAATAAGTTTCTCATCACACACGATCATGGCGTGACACCTTCTTAACCAATCCATGCCCGCTAATACGTCAAAAGCTACCCAGTTCTTCGGCGATTAGATCTATGTTTGAACGGTGATTTAAAGAAATTTAAATTGCCAACCCTGTATAATAGTGTCTATCCCGGACATTTTCCCGGTCAGCTAATTCGACGTCATAATATTTTTCTAATAGAGTTGTTGGCGATGTCAATAGGAAAACTGAACGCAGTAGATAATAAACTTCTTCGGCACCAGTGTAAACTAAGATAGATGCATAGAGTAGTTAATGAGGGAACGTACCGTGACGGACAGTGGAGTCTAGGTTCCTTGGTGCATTCACTATTCTTCTTCTGTATTTCCAAACTGCGATATACAACAGCATTGTGCATTCCCATTTACCCATCTTCTTCTTTAATTTTGGACCCCCCAAATTTTTTTTCTCTCTGGGAAGTGTCCTGGACGCTCCACATTCAAAACAAACCATTCCCCTGGAACTGCCCCTTTGTCCTCTGAGCATTAGCAACATTAGTGTTGCTAGAACTTGCAGTCGCGGGCAAAGTGCCCTACCTTGTTACATTTATGGCATTTCTGAGTACACGGGCCATTGTGATGAAAATGGCACTTGGTGCACTTGGGAAAGATTCCCCCCATACGACTTCTTTTCACCCGCCCCTCCTATTGTAGACTTGGCGACATTCTGGTCTTTGAAGGGTTGTTGTTGTGGCGTGGTTGTTTTTGGATGAATCAGTCAGCCTTCCTTTTGTTGTTCCGTCTGTCTTTTCGACATAGGTGCGAAGTTTCTGATGCTATCAATTCGTTGGCAAATCAATAGTCTCATACAACATCTTGTGTCTGTAGACTTGTAATTTCATTAATGTGATTCAGGGAGTCCACTAATGTACTTGCAACCTTCCAGTTTTCATTAGCCAACAAAACTTGGGAATATAAGGGTTAGATCTTGGAAAAGTTCAGAGTATATGTTTGGAACATCGTTCCTTTGACCTTTTGTTCCACAACTCGATTTCTAGTTTCTTGATTTAACCAGGCGGACAATACTTGTCTGTCATTTTCTTCTTGAGTACTTCCCAAGTCATCGAATATGCATCAGGACCTAAGGTTCTTATCTGACCATTCCACCAAGTCAAAGCAGCCCCTAACAGAGTGCAGGTGGCAAACTTAACCTGATTTTCAATAGCACAACCACTGATATTGAAAACTGATTCCATCTTTTCAATCCACCGGGTTAAACCGACAACGCCTTCATTTCCTTTGAAGTTCAAAGGTTGACATTTCATGAAGTCAGCGTAGAAACAAGGGCGTGTAGTTTGCATATTCCTTCGGTTATCCATATGTGAACTGTGGCTTCCGTCTTCATTGGTGGAGTTTTGTATAAGAGCTTGATCAATCATAGCTTGAACGGATTCTGGAGTCATGTTGTTTGGGTTGGTGTTGTTAGGTGGGGTATTCGGTCCTCGTCTCGTCACAGGTGCCATGATTCGTCTAAATCACAAGAGACAAAACGTGAGGTCATGACAAGACATACAATAATTTACAGATGAGACAACAACACAAGAGAGGTATATAGTACAACATAACACATCTATTTCATTCATAACTTGGAAAATTTTACTTGAAAGTGTTTTTTGTTCATACCAAAATACATTACAAAAGATCTAAGGCTATGCTAGCGGAAGAACCCTAATACTTAACATGCCTAACAATCTGCCCTAGCAAAGTTTAAAATGACATAAAATACTAGAGGCTAACTATTCGCCCCATCTCTAGAGCATCCGGTGATAGGAACTCTAACATTCTGTCATGGTTGTCTAGCTCTCCCCTTCCATTTTTTTTTTTTTTTTTTTTCCCCTTCCCCTTTTTTTTTTTTTTAATGCTGCTCTCGCAGTGCTAACAACTCGGCCTGCATGTAACCCATATCTCGCCTCATGTCTCTTATCACACGGAGAGTCTTTACTATTTGTGCCTGACGCCTACGGCCAATCTCTCAAAGCTCTGGCATCTCATCCTGTTACATTTGGGAGCGAGTCTCATGTACCTGGTGCTGTGTCTGAATCAGAGTACCCTGCAACTGTAGCTGTGTCTGATGTGCATGGAGCTGGGACTCGTGTGCATATACCTGCTCACGGTGGGTCTGAAGCTCATAATGGACCGCCTGACTCAATCCTATCGCATGAGCCCAAGCCTCTCGGGAAGCATAAGCCTCCTCCTCCACAATCAGTATTGTCTCCTGATGAGCTATTCTATCCTCCATAAGCAAGTCGACCCGCTGCGAGTCCATAGTGACTCGCTGTGATATGCGAGTCCTACTATCCTGAGCATCCTCTAGTAGAGCATATAAGTCCTGCGTATCATGCTCATGGAGCTCAGTAAGCTCTGTAACCCTAGTATTGACCTCTCCCATGGTCATAGGTGCTATCTCAGGAACTGCCTCTGCCGGATCCACCCAAGTGCCCCTAATACCATACCCAACCTCTCTAATCCCTTGTCATCTCGCTTCAGCATCTACGGTGCTGACAAACCCATAATCGATCCCCGGACCTCCGGTGGGTCTAGCAGTAGAACTCTCCCCGACCTCATACCTAGAGCCTAGAGTGTGGAAAACTAGAAGGGGGGTTGAATAGTTTTCTAAAATATTTAGCCTTTTAAAACTTGTTGAACACTTTGTTTGAAACTTTTAGTGAAGTGATCTAGATATTGATGTTTGATAATTAAGAAGTAAGAGATGTAAGAGTAAAGAGAAGATAGAGTGTAGAAAGAGTTCACCGGGACACAAGTATTTATAGTGGTTCGGCTACAAGGACACCTTCCTTGCCCTACTCCACTCCCCGAGTCACCTACTCGAGAGTTTGTTAAACACTAGTCACCGAGCTCCTTTCACTTGGCGGAGAAGCCTCACAACAATGGTACACTTCTATAGGTTACAAAGATGATCACCGAATTTCTCACACACGAGAATCGATAATAACATAACTACACTTGATGTCATACTAAACTAATACAATATAAATATAGCAAGATGAATCTCCTGAATGATGTTAGATGAATCAAGATCAAGATACTTTTAAGGTGTGGCTTGAAACTTTCGCGTATTTTCAATTCCTTTCTTGAGTGAATTACCTACACAGATTTAGAAAGAGATACTAGAGCGCGAGATGAGATCAGTTGGTTAGATGAGAAGATTAGTTGAGATAGTGTATGAAAACATGAGAAATAGCTTGGTATTTATAGCAAAAAGTTTTCTGTATGCGGTTATGCTGGTGCTGATTGACAGAGGGCACCGGCTTGCCAAAACTAAGGGCACCAGATACGTAACTAAATCGGTTTTTTCGATTTGCAAAATCTTGAGATATCTTGTTGTAATTCTTTTGCGATTTTTCCTTGGATTTATTGCATTTGATTATATTATACTAAATGAACGTAATTAAATTAAAAAAAATAAGTGTAAGTTGATTTTGTGTAAATAGTTAGGGTTTAAAAGTTTTGTACACTTTTCAAGGTTTGTCATGTGCTTTCTACAAAGTTGGGAGATAGTAAAGAAATTATGTTTTGAGAGGATAAGAGGTTTGAGAGAAATGGTTTGTTATGTTTTGTCATTAATAAAACCTTAGTCTAAGTTGATTGTAAAACGTTTTGTTTAAAACCGGTTTATTTGTATTAACAATCTCCCCCTTTTTGTTGATGACAAAACATATTAGGTCAAAGGGATGATTAGACTTGTATTTAAACTTGGTTACTTTCTCCCCCTTTTTGTCGAAACAAAAATGGAATGCAAATGTATGAGAAATGTAGTGATATTGTCAAGATGGAAAGCTCCTCCTTGATGAATGCTATGGTAACTACAAAACAAATATGTTGGAAACAATGAGATAGGCCCCCTTGCTTTGTTAGTTCCTGCAAAGAAAAGTTAGGGGTCTAAGAAATAGAAATGACGTGCTGTAGTATCGGCTAGCCGGTGCTGATCTATCAATGACACCGGTTTGTTATCGAATGGCACCGGCTGACTAAAACAGAGTCAATGATCACGAATTTTACATATAATTTTTAAAGAAGATAACAAATGTCCAAGCACAAATACTTTTTATTCAGGAACAACAATAACATAAAGGATAATACAATAACTTAGGATGAGCAAGAGATTCTTAATGAGGATTCCTAATGAATCTACTTAGTTTTATTCTACTACTTAAGTCTCTTTTATTAGATGTTGTGAGTTATGACATTTAGGCGGTCGAGAATGTGGTTGAGAATGAATCTCATTTCTCTTTGAAGATTGTCGACCAAGACTTGAGTTCTTTGGCAATGTTCACAAAACATCTCATGGGTGAGCAAAGGAAAAGGGTTGTTAGGTCCCAATGGCAGAAGAGGTAGGAGTTGAGATGGTGGATTAGGCAAGCATTATGGAGGGAGAGGAGGAAGTGTTGGTTCTAACTCCAGAGTTGGCGAAGGAAAAGTAGAGTCCATGGGAGGAATAGGAGGTGGTTCATTTGCCAAACGTTCAATGGTTGCAAAGGAGGTGATGGATTCGTTGTTGATGGTGGAAGATCACCTAGCAAATCAAGGAAAGATGGAGAAGATGGTGGAGTAGAGAACAAGAGTTCAATGGGATCAAGGTTAATAGTTACCGGTGAGGTGAGCTTGGATGGTTGAGTAGGAGCGGGTGGTGGCGAAGTCAATGGAGGAGGAGTTGACTTAGGAGTAAGCAAGCAATTTTCATTGGAGTTAATTGTCGTATTGATTGGAGATAGTGGTGGAGTGGTTATTGGAGAAGTTGGTGGAGCTCCCGATGTGTAGTCCGATGGTGGAGAGAATGGTTGATAGGGAGGAGAAGAAGTTTTTGGATTGACAAAGCAACATGGCCTAACACTAATTCTTGCGGTTCGTTTTAGATTAGTTTTGTTCTCTTTAGGCATTGTGAAGAAAGGTAAGACAAGAGAGGTAGGAGTGAAGGAGAAGAGCAAAAAATGGTGCACTATTTATAGAAGAAGATTTGAGGTGGACTTAAATGTTTTACTTGTTAATTTAGTTAAAATCTAATGATTAGAAAAGGTCAACTTCTATTCTTAGAGCCTAAGTGATGTGACAAGGAGGGAAAACTTGGATTTAAATTTGAAAAATTCGTATATTAATAGCTGAGAACAGGCCTGCCGGTGCTGCCGGTGCTATTCTAAAAAGGGCACCGGTTTGAAATCTGAATGGCACCGGCCGACGGGCAGACAGGGTTTTTGTAGTAAGTTTTTGAGTAAAGTTTTGATATGTTGGAGGTGCAGTTTTTCTCGACTCGAAGACAGAAAAATTTGTTTTATTTTGAGAGAAAAACCCTAGGCCTCCTTTTAATGTAGCTACAATGAACGTGTTTGAAACGACATATTGACAATGTGTTTCTTTGAAGACGTTCACGAGACCAAAAAAAATTATTTGTAATTAAAGAAGAATAAACACAAGAAAGCTTTTAGATTTAAGCGTTTGGTTCCATTAATCCAAGACCGAGTCGAAGAAGATTGAAAGGTTCTCTTTTAAGTGGTTTGGTTAGAATGTCGGCAATATTGTCTTCGGATGCAACCTTTTCGATAGAGATATTACCCTTTTGAACGTTATCACGGAGAAAATGATGACGGATTTCTATATGTTTAGTGCGAGAGTGAAGAACGGGATTTTTGCTTAAGTCTATGGCTCCTTTATTGTCACAAAGAACAGGTACGTCATTTAAAATTAATTCATAATCTACTAGAGGCTTTGTTTCTTCCATAAGCTTGTTGACAAGCTTTTCTGCGGGAACGTATTCAGCCTTCGTGGTTTGGAGATAGCTAAGGCAGTTTGTTTCTTGGACATCCATGAGGTGAGACAACAACCTATGAAGATACATACACCACTAGTGCTTTTTCGGTCGACATAGTCTCCCGCGTGGTCAAAATCGGCATAAACGATAGTCTCAAGACCGGTTCCCTTGGGATACCATAAGCCTAGGTCAGAAGTACCTTTGATGTAATGGAAGATTCGTTTTACGACTTCGAGGTGAGAGGTTTAAGGAGCTCATTGAAAACGAGCGCAAAGACATACACTAAACATGATATCAGGGCGACTAGCGGTTAGATAGAGTAAACTACCAATCATACCACGGTATTTAGTGTCGTTGATGGGTTCGCCCTCTTCGTCGCGGGTGAGTTTGGTTTCGGAGGACATAGGAGTTTTGATTGGTTTGGCGTCTTCAAGACCGAATTTCTTTAACATTTCTTTTACATATTTAGATTGATTTAAGAAGATTTCATCTTCGAGTTGTTTGATTTGTAAACCAAGGAACAAATTCAATTCACCATCATGTCTCATTAAAACCTATCATGCATTGATTTTGGAGAAGTCATCACATAAGTCTTTGACAAGTTGATTCCGAAGATGATGTCGTCCACATAGATTTGGACAATGATGATATGTGAATCCTTTTTCTTAGTAAATAAGGTGTTATCTACTAGGCCCATGGTGTACTTATGATCAAGAAGAAAGGCTTTGAGATGATCATACCAAGCTTTGGGTGCTTGTTTGAGACCGTAGAGGGCCTTTTTGAGTTTAAACACATGATTAGATTTTTCAAAATCTATAAAATCGGGATGTTGGGCTACATTACACTTCTTCGTTATAAAAACCATTTAGGAAAGCCTTTTGAAATCATTTGAAAAGATGTTAAATTATGAGCACAAGATACGCAAGAAGGATATCAACATACACAGAGTGGTGTCCCCCCCCCCCCCCCCCCCCCCCCCCCCCCCCCCCCCCCCCCCCCCCCCCGACCCCAGGGGAGATTCTAATCTTGCCACAAGGGCATAGGTTTCATCGAAGTCTATTCATTCTTGTTGATTGTATCTTTGTGCTACAAGTCTTGCTTTATTTCTAGACACGACACCATTTTCATCAAGTTTGTTTTTGAAGACCCATTTTGTACCGATGATAGTTTGGTTTTGGGAGGAAGAACAAGACACCAAACGTCATTTGTTTTAAATTGAGTTAATTCTTCTTGCATAGCCATAGTCCAACTTTCATCTTGTATAACTTCTTTAATGTTTTAGGTTCTACGAAAGAGACAAAGCAGAAGAAGTTGCTTTGGTTTTGAACTTGAGATCTTAGAGTTCTTTGATTAAGGTTTCCTATGACGGTTTCTAAGGGATGATCTTTAGATTCTTTGATGTTCGAGATTTATTTGTTTAATGGTTCATTTTCCTTGACTTCTAAGTCTTTTCTTTGGTTTTCTATGATGTCGACTTATAGTAAGTCATCATCGACTAAAGGAGGAGGAGTTTCATCAAACTTGACATTGAGAGATTCTTTGACTTTCATGGTTTCTTTATTTAGAACTACATAGGCTTTACTATTAGGGGAATATCCTAAGAAAACACATTCGGTCGATTTGGGGTCGAATTTGGTAAGGTAGTCTTTGGTATTTAAATTGAAACATTTACAACCAAAAACTTTAAAGAATTATAAGTTAGGCTTTCTACCTTTGAAAAGTTCATAAGGAGTTTTTCCGAGGAAAGGTCTAATAAGAATCCTATTTAGAATGTAGGTGGAGGTGTCAACGGCATTGCACCAAAACTTACTCATTTCTTGTAAGGTTTTATTCTTACGTTCTACTACCCCGTTTGATTGTGGAGTACGTGGAGCCGAAAAATTATGAGTAATGCCATTAATATCACAAAAAGCTCCGAATTGTACTTCATTATCAAATTCCCGACCATGATCCGTACGGATTGAAATAATAGGGCAACCCTTTTGATTTTGAATCTTTTTACTTAGAATTTCAAAATGATCAAAAGCTTCATTTTTATGTTTTAAAAATCTTGTCCAAGTGTACCTTGAATAGTCGTCAACAATGACCAAAGTGTAGAAGTTGCCTCTGTAACTTTGAACGTCCGACGGACCAAACAAGTCCATATGCAAAAGTTCTAGACATTTAGAAGTAGAAACCATGTTTTTAGCCTTATGGATTTCATGTACTTGTTTTCCAATGTTGCAAGCATCGCAAAAGTATTTTTTGAAATTTAGTTTTGGTAAGTTTCTAACAAGTTCTTTAGATAGTAGCGATTGTATAAGTCGCATATTGGCGTGACCCAATCTTTGATGCCATAAGGTTGAAGTATCATTTATAGAGGTTAGAAAAAGGGCATCTTTTGGAGAGTTCCCTATTTTCATAATGTAAAGGCCATTTTTCCGAATTCCTTTTCCTAAGGTTATGCCATTTTTAATTATTT
>BQNB010015016.1:0-74016 GCA_026074375.1 Tanacetum coccineum
ATTTGTTATCGCTTCCGCTATTACGTGCTTTGATGATTTGTTTAGATTATAATTGTTATGTATGCTAAAAATCAACACTTGTTTCCTTCATTCTTGTAAGTATTTCTTGGTCACCTCTTGTTTCATTTCTTTGATTCTTATGAGTATTGTTCAAGTTTAAGAGTCCATGTGTTTGTAAAAGAAATGATAAAACATCTTGGTAACTTTTATAAAAATGGAAGTATTATGTTTGTTGTTTTATAAGTTATGGTGAGATGAGTTGAAAAGTGGGTTGCAACAATAGAAATGAAGGGGATTAGGTTAGATTTAAGTGTGGTTTTGTTGTGGATTAGTTGTGAACGGAGATTAGGCTAGACTAGGCACTATTGTGAAGTTTGGGTGGATTTTGGTTGCGTTTTTGACAAAAAGAGCTTGCTGTCCCAAAGTTGTTTTAAGGTTTTGAGCGACCTAAAAATATTTTCATTAGGCATAAAAGTAGTTTTTGAAGAGCTTGTTTCGAATAGATAGTTTTTCACATATCGCACTTTAAAATCGGATTTAAAACGGCCAAGTTATAACCAAATGAAACTTAAAACCTTTTTCGGCAAAACCTAATGAATAGTGTGCTGATGCGAATAGTAAAATGGGTATTTGGACACTTTCGGACATTTTTGGACTTTCTAAACACTAGCGAAACATATAGTAACACATATATATAGATTAGCATCATTTGAAGGCGTCATTAACGTATTTTAGGAAAACCGATAAAGTTACTAAAAATAGTAAGTTTGGTAAACATTAGCGGATCGGACTTGGAAGTTTAGCGATTATGGGTAGTTAGCGCATTTTGAAAATATGGAAACTTAAAAAATATAGGGAACGGTATTAACGTCTTGAAACTAAAAACTTTCCTAAAATAGAAACTTTCTAAAAGTAGTAATTTTTGGATAAACGCCAAGACTTGACGAAAAACTCTATAATTTTATTTAGTCGTACTTTATTAAACAAACTAAAGCACAAACACATATGGATGTCTTTTCTCTTGAAAGCGTGTCGTACAAGTTTTGGTTATCTTTCGTTTACCTAAGAGGAATCATTTATTTAGGTCGCGTGTAGGACCTTTCGGCTTTATTTCTTCCTCGTTGATTATCGATTCACCACTTGCTTAAGGTGAGTTCATAGCCCCACGTTTTACCTATTTTCAAATGCTTTATACTTTGGGGTGAGAAACATTGTTTGCTTTTAAAATTGGACACAAGTTCTTAACGTGAGTTTTACATGTTTATGTGTTGCCTAAGTTTGCTTACAAACCACTATTGCCCGAACTATCATGAACCGTTAGTCACCTATGGCCAATTGGATTGGTTAAGTGAGCGCGAATGCGTAAATAGATCTATTGGGACTAATTATCCCTATCTGCTTTGGTTCCACTTAACGAAGAACAAACGGATATATGTCATGTCGATGTGCGTTGTGGTGGTCTTTGGTTTGGGACACCAGTTAAGGGCAGGAATACTATGTGGCATGATATGATATGCCCTGTTGTTATTAGCATCGGTGTCATGAGCTTAGCGTAACAGTAAATACTTTTTATGTGATGATGTATCTGTTATAGTAGTCGCATACGTTTTGACAAATCTTGGGGTACCACTCTTTTGTATAACTTAAAAAACCATGAATTCACCAATATTATGTTGACGTTTTAAACATGTTTTCTCAGGTGCTTAGCTTGGTTTGATTCTTGATGCTAAATGGAGTCTATGTGCTATGTGACTTCGCCAATTTTAAGACTTATCTATTTATATACTCATTGTCATTATCAAACTTTGTTATGCTTCCGCTACATTTAACTCTCTTATGACCGGTTGTAAAACTTAAATTAATTTTCTTTTTTGCAACGAATAAACTTTTTCAAACGTCCATGATTAGTGGTCGTTCTTGTTTGCTTTGTGTTCGGATTGTTATGATGTCACGCCCTCGGACACGTATTCCGTCCAGGCCCCGTCTGGTAGTGTGACACCCATTATGGACTCTACTTTGAAATCGATGTTGGGAAGGGGGTAGAAATCCTTCAAACAAGCTGATTTCATGTTTTTGAAATTAATGCACATTCTCCAATACCTGTCACATTTTTTAACAAGTACCAGGTTGGCAATCCAGGTGGGATATCTGACTAGTCGTACGATACCAGCCTTGACCCATTCGGCGACATCTCGAGTCACAACTTCACTCTTCTCAGGTGCTAAGACCCTACGTTTCTGAAGCTCTGTCTCGACGGATGTGTTGACATTCAGTTTATGTTCTATGATCCTTCGGGGAACTCCCGTTATGTCCGCGGGTTCCCAAGCAAATATATCCATGTAGTCTTTCAACAAGAGCTTTAGCTGAGCTTTACACGCCTCGGGTAGTCATCCTCCTGTGACGACCAATTGGTCTGGAAATGCCGGATTCACTAGTATCTCTTCTGTCACGTTGACTGCCTTTGTTTCAACCTCTTCCTTCTTTTCTTTGACCAATTATTTCTTTTCTAAACGCATGCACTCCGTTAAGATCACTGACCTGGTGACCAAGGTAGATATGCCTCTCGGAATAGGGAACTTCATCATCGAATAGATGGTGGAAGGAATAGCCCTCAAGGCTCTTAGACCCGTCCTTCCTAATATCACACTGTAAGGTGAGGGAGCCCTGATGACGGTGAACTTCATTGTTGTCCTTCTGCACAAGCCTTCACTGTCAAAACATACTTCCAGTTCTATTTTGCCTAGTGGTTTAGTTGCTTCCCTGGCGTAACCCACGAGGTCCGTCTGAGTTTCCTTCAGCCTGGCCTTTATTGCTGGGCTGAGGTTTTCAAAGCAATGTTCAAGCATGACTTCTACTGATGCTCCTCCGTCTACGTATATTCTTCTGACCAAATACCCTACTACCTCGGCCTCCACAATTAGTGGTTCGTCTAAAACATCTTCCGTCAAGATCGGAGGAAATCTTATGGGGGTGTCCATCCATTTTTTTGTTGCCCCTCTTGCCTTCCTCTTCCTCTCTTTCAGGGATCTGATCCCTATCATGTTGATTATCTTTGCCTGCTGGGGACCATCTCCCCTTTGATTCCCTCTTCCCCTTTGACGTACATCCTTTATCAGATGGCTCAGTTTACCAGAATCCAGCGCTGCTTCCAACTGTCTCCTTAAATGGTAACATTCATTAGTGTGGTGGCCTTTCTCTTGATGGTAGTCGCAGAATCTGTCCATGTTCCCACCCCTTTGGGGATTTATCATTGGCCTCGAGGGTGGTAAACGTAACTGAGTTTTGGTTGCCAGAATTTCTTTAGGGTGCTTAGTGAGAGCGTCCAAGGTGATAACGGGTACTACTCGCTCCTGGTAATCCCCCCTAGGTGGAGGGTAAGGAGGTCGGTTGTCCCTTCCCCTGTATGAGACACCATTATCTCTTCCTCTATGGTTGTTTTGAGGGTCATACCTTCGTTGGTCAGTCGTCTGGTGGTTCCGGAAGGGACGATCATCTTTCCCCGTCAGAGGGAAATATGACTTTTGGTGCTGTTCTCTTGTTTCGCCCTTGGGGAGCTCTGTTTGTGCGAAAGCCTTTTCGGAACGAACAAAATCGTCTAACCTTTTCATCATCTCGTTTACTATTCTTGGGGCCTTGTCCGAGAAGCGCTTTTCTAATTCCGGACATTTAAGTGAATCTATAAAAGATGAAATTTTCATGATTTCCGACACCCCCATAATGAACCCACCCTCTACTGTCCATCTTTCTTTGAATGCCGTCAACGATTCATTAGCCCTCCTAACTATCTTGATGATCTCATGAGGTTCTTTGAAACATGCTTTTATGACTTAATATCTGGTAGTGAATGCTTCCCTCAAGTCTGCCCATTCATCGATGATGTTGGCCGAAAGGCGCTCGAACCATCCCTTAGCTGGTCCGTCGAGAGTTTGATGAAACATACTACACCAAACTAGCATGGGCCACTCGCCGGAGTTGGCTGCGCTGGCGAACCGACCTAGGTGGTCCTCCGGATCGGTGGTCCCATCGTATACCTTTATGTTATTCGGCATTTTATATTCTGGACCTGCGAACTCTATGATTCTGCGTGTGAGAGGTGTTTTCAAAGCTTCCTTGAAAGGCTTCTTAAGATCGTCATCCACCACTTCCTTCCCTTTTGTAATGCGATTGTCCTTTACCGTGGTTTCGTCTTCGTCAAAATCTAGCTGTATGGGATCTGTCTTTTTGTCCTAGTTTGGGGTCCTTTGATTATTGAGTCCGTAAGGTGGATAACGTGCCCATCAATTGTTCTTTTGTCTAGACAGGTTGGAGTGGACCTCTTCCACACTGCTCGCACGGACCTGATCCTTGGGTGCCCGCCAAGACCGCTTTTTTGTGTACCGCAAACCATCTTGCTAGTGTGTGAATTCTAGATGGAGAGTTTGAGTCCGTTGTACGGAATGAGGCAGCCAAGGCTGTATCGAGATATGGTTAATGTCGCGTTACCTCGGGGAAGAAGTATTGTAATCCTCCTTTGATTATGAGAGAGGCCACAAAGCTAAGCACATGGAGAATAAGAGAAATAGAGAAGGGACGCGTTAGCCTTGCATCGGGATGTATGAGGAGCCCAAGACATAAGCTCTCAGCTGTGAGAGTAAGTATATAGTGATGAGCCAGAAGCGTGAAAGTAAGTAAATAAGTCGGATCAGTGCCACGTAGTAAAGAAGCTACTGATTCTGTTGATAAATGGGGAGTTGGTACATTTATACTACCTGATCTAATCTAGTACTGGAAAAACACTAGTTGCTGGACATCTCGGGAGTAGAGGTCGCGCCGATGCTTCCGATTAGGCTAGAGATTAGCGAGAGTTCAGATGTACGAGTCGGTAGGGAACATGACGCAGTGATTTCTGAGAAAATGGAGCGCTGCTTGAGTGCTGGTTACGGGAACCGCTGGTCTGAGAGAGGTCCTGGTCCTTCAAGTGTTGTTTACTGAGTCCTTCCAGAAGGTATCCTCCGGCAGGATGGTGCCCTCTGGTTTGGATCCCTCCGGTATATTCGGCGGAACCACATGTTTTTTTAATGGCGAAGGCTCACTAGCTACATTACAACTTACAAGTAGCTGTGCTAAGTGAAATAAAATTTTCAATTTAGGAATTATATACAATTAATTATAATCATAAAATTACTCGTTCAAGATATTAACCACTATATGAGAATATCAAAGCAAAAGGTGTAAAATATTTCTCATGAGACTAGTGTTTTCTTAAACTAAGAGATCTAAAGACGCATCGTCCGTAGTTAGTACAACACGCGGCTTTGACTGACTAGTTCCTTTTAAATTCACGGTCGTACTAGCTTCCCTTTTATTCATGACAGACAGATGTCTCAAGCTGGGTTGACCGAAAGATGAGAGAGAGCAATTAGTAGGAGAAAGAAGAACCATCAACAGTGCTTCCAGTCATTAAAACTCTAGTCTATCTTAATTAACTATATACCATTTTTTTATATTCAGTTATAACCCAACTCTCTTCATCTGATCTAGCATAGAATATTCTTTTGTAGATTTGGGTGGTGCTTTTTGTGACTTTTGTTGTGATATATGTGAAAAAATAATGTTTTCGTCAGTGACGCTTGTCTGTTGTGCGAGAGTGGGTGATTGTGTCACATGGGTGTTTTGATGATTATATTGAGAGTCTAATGACTCACCTTTAGTGTTTGTTCCTTTCTTGAGTCTTGTCATCTTACACAGTCACATTTACAACTATCTCACTCTATTTTAATTTGAACTCAAACATGATTGTGTCTGGTTTTGATTGGCGTAGTGTTAAATCCTTATCTCTGTGACTTCTAAAACAAAAACTTACCAGAAGATTTTGGTCAAGTGATCTTACAATATCATGCTCCCTTCAGTAACTCGTCTCCTGATGTGCTGTGCTGCCACCAGTGTCGTATATTGTTAAGTTTACTCTTCTTCTCTTTACGAAGAAATTACTTTATATGGCGATTTTTTTTGAATTTTTTGCATGGTATCCTTCATTTTGATTATTTTTCCAACTTGACTATTGTTTTCTTTACGGCTCAAGTTGACTAGCTAGTTGAGCTCTAGTTGTTTATACTATATGTATAGGTGTATCATTAATCTAAGAGTGTATCAATCAGTGTATCCCTGGCTCTCCTAGTGCTAGTTGTGGTATGTAAGTTGTCCTTTCAATAAATTGAATAAAGAGTGACAGTTTTTAAAAAATGCAGTTATCAAATGTACCTATTTGATCTTCATATAAAATAGTGATACTACTGCACTCGCCAGAAATGTTAATTCATAGAGGATACAAACTGCAAACGCAATAAGATAATAATACTAGAGAGAAATGTCTGAAATTACTAACATCCATCAATGTATAATTAACAATCATCATTTATAATTGTATAGTTGTATAACTCCAATGTGAATAGAGATGCAATCAAATGTTCTCACTGCTATGTAAAACTCAATCAAAACATTGTTTTGAGTTTTTAGATGTACAACTATAGATTTGCTCTTGTTTCTCGCTCTCTTTGTTGTGTACTCAAATCGCGAGTCGCTGTTGAATTTAGATAGTTGAATATATAAAAAATTACGGAACAGAAACTGATAAAAAACTGCGTTGCACTGTAAAAAGGAGGGTACAAAAGGAATCTTTTGTACTTTTTGGACACTATTCATGGGCCAGGGGGGTACCAATAGGGGTACCCGAATTGGCTTAGGAGTATTGTAGCTTTGAGAAGCAAACCCTAGATAATTTTGTGGGCATGTCAAGCTGCCTATATCTATATGCTATGATAACCTGGAGAGATTGGGTTTTTATTTAGTTTCATTTTAAATAAGTTTGTCTTTAGTTATAGTTAAAGTCATGTGTAAAACTTTTGACATGCCTTGGTTTCATAGTATTTGGGCATCAAAGTCACGTAAAACTATTATTAGGCTGGGCGGAATGCTATTATTACGCGCCTGTTACAACTTAACCCTCCCAGGTTCACGTTCGAAGATAAGAAATTTTCCTTCGTTCGCTCACGATGGTGAGAAACAAAAAGATGAGTGTATGATATCATTTTTCTTAAGTTGTTTTTTAAGACAACAAATTTGTTATAGGGAGAGTAATTATTACTAAAGTGAAAGTTACAAAAGGGTGAGTGATATGTGAGTAATTAAGAAGAACGAAGAGTTATGTGAACTCTAACGGAGGTTGTGTTTCTATTACTTCATGAATCCCAAATTTATTGTACACATTCTTATTTTGAGAATTCTTTTAACCAATCAAAATAAAATTTAGTATTTATAGATAATATTTGATTTGTTGAAAGTTGTTATGATGTCATTTTTCTTAAGTTGTCAATTTTTTTAAGACAACAAATTTGTTACAGGGGGAGTAATTATTACTAAACCCTAGAAAAAACACTTTGCTCATACCCGTACGGAATATATGTGAAGTCCCATCAAAGTTGCTTTTGAATGTAATGAAATATATATGTAGGAGGAAGCTATAAGAAAACGAAAAACGGCGAGAAGGATGACAGTAGAATGAATAAGGTCTACGAGTGCAGATTTTGCTCCCTCACGTTCTGCAAATCTCAAGCTCTTGGGGGACACATGAACCGCCATCGTCAAGGTATTCCATGTCAAACTCTATACCCTCTATATATATCTATATCTTTATTTTCATTTTTTATCATAAATAAATAAGCATACACTCAAATACATGTGTTAAACTAGGATAGAGCTACACTGTCTAGGTAACAAATGTTTAGGATAAATATAGGTCTATAGTTTAAGTTCATCATCGGCAGCAAAGGTGGATATTTGTGTTACACTTTCCTTTTAGGATAAATATAGGTCTATATTCACACACATACACAATACAAAGTTAAATTTCTTACACTAAATTTTGGCATTTTAGACTAGTTAAAGTTAGACTATAAGTGAATGTGTAATAATTTGAGCTTACTCAGAAAAGCTTTTTCACAATACACCTTTAAAACTTAATTTACTATTTTGTATATTTAATAATTTTTTCAAAATATATACGCGAATAATGTTGCAACAAAGTTGAAACATTTTAGTGTATTGGTTACCAGATTGTATTCTATTTTGTTGCTTTGGCTGCATACATTGAAAATGGTCTAGAGTTACAGTTTTTTTTGTTGGTAGCTAGATTGTACATGTTCATAGGATTAAAATTATACTCGAAAAATATAGCTGTTAAAAAAAGTTACTTGAAAATTATGGGTTTACCCTAATTTACTTATGTTTGCTTAAGTGGTGTTGAGATTTGAAACTTCAACTCTTAAAAGATAAGTTTGCTTTAGATAACTTTTTCGTAAAACAAGGTTTGTTGGGAATAATGGAGTTTAAGGTATGTTATGTTGTGTGATCTCAGAACGGGAGACAGAGACATTAAACAGAGCCCGGCAGCTGGTTTTTGGTAATGATAATCACCACAAATTAGGGTACGTAACTTAATTACTCTTTAATTAGGGTATGTTAATTTATATGTTTCAAAACCAAATGGGTATAAACATAGTAGCCTATGAAAGGACGCTATTGAGGACCGGGACACTTGAGTTATACTTATAGTCTGAACTATACCAAGTTCATGAAACTATATATATTGGTATAATGGAATTTACATTCTACTACTTTAATGATTACATATTTTGATGTGTAATAAAGAAATAAGATGAGGTTCTGTAGTACCATTATGTCGATTTGTTGGGAAGAAACGATGAAGGTTAACTGTATTTGTACTTCAATTTAAGACTTCAACCCTAACTAAATTGACTAGTCATATTGATATTTGACTGTAGTAGCCAACCAACAGTGCATGGAGGCTATCATAATCAAGAAGATTGCAACATGGGTAGTAATATTTACCTTACAAGACTCTTTTCGAGTACTTCAACTGCCGTGTTACCACCACCACCACATCCACATGCATTCACATCACCATATTCCAAGTCGCAGCCAAGAAAAGACAACTATACGGGCCATGTTTGCTTGGGCAACCCGCAGTTCATCGTCCATAATTGATGTTGCATTGGTCAGCAGCTCCAAACTGGACAAATGGTTACTACTAGTTATCACATGCTTTTGGTAACCTGTTGGTACAGCGGTTCGCGTGTCACTCAGGAGGAAGTGGTGGGGGTAGATATGATAAAATGGGTTGTAATTTGTAGAACTATTTATTTTCTTGTTGTTATGGGTTATGACAAGCAAACTCTTTTCTTTGTTTCTATGTTGTCTTTGGCCTAAATGTTAAATTGAATGGGGAAGGAAGACAAGGTTTTGTTGGCTTTTTGTTTAAGATTTGCCGTAGTTACTAGGTTATATGTGTGTGGGACAAGCAAGTTAAATTTCAACTGAAAAGTGCCAATCCATTTTTGGATTTCAAAATGTTTCAGTTGCAATTGAATTAATCGAATCCCAAATCTAGTGCTTTTATCTTTTTCAATACATATACATGCGTGGGTGCACACATAATTTCGTCCTGTCTAAGAATACGATCAAGCTAAATGTTTCAGGGTAATTCCTCACCGGCTCAACGTAGTCGGTAGATCATCCCCCATCGCCATTCTTGAGTTTGTTTTCGGTCTTTTTCTACGTGTATCATTTTGGAAGAAAATGATTGCTTATGTGAAACCCTAGGTGCAAACATAATGTTGTAACGAGGGTAAAAATAGACAACTGACTATTTTTTTGCATGTATGAAAACAATATCTAAAATCTATTAGGTATTTGTTTGGCAACTTAACAAAAAAAAGAACGATAGGAAAAAGAAAAAAAAGAGTGAAAAAAAGTTGAAAAATGAACTTGCAACCTCTAACCATCCACTACAAGAAAAACAACAACGGCCGACGAACTTTTTCTCGACGACAATTGTCGTCGGGGAAAACTTGCTAAACGAAAAAAACCCGACTGACGTGGCATATGTTTCGGTAGACTTTTTGGTCAATTTTGACCAAACATTTCCTGACGACATATCGTCGGGGAATCTTTGGTTAAAGTTTGACCTGGTCTCAATAATATTGGGGGTGACTATTCCCGCCCCATTTTCCCCGAGGACATGTCCTCGGGAAAAGTTTGACCATAGTTGACCGTGATTAGTTAATGTGATTAGTGGTAACGATTGGGGGGTGACGTGGCCCAAACTTTCCCGGCGACATGTCGCCGGGGAAAAGTTTGACCAAAACGTGGCCCAAATACAGTGTCGAAAATTTTGGCGGGGTGTTTCCCGCCAAGGTTTTCCCGACGACATGTCCCTGGGGAAAAGTTTGACCAAGTTTGACTGCGTTTCACTAGTGGCATTTTGTTTTCCCGCGACTATATCCCGGTGTTAAACCACAAAACCACTTGTCATTTCCGAACTTTCAAAATTGCTTTAAAGGTTGGTTACACTTTCGAAACCACGTTGTGCGGACTTAAACTAACAAAGAAGTAAAACATACGAATTACATTACAAATTTATAAACGTTCAAACATTAAATCATATGAATTACGTTACAAATCAATAAAAGTTTAAACACTAAAGCATACGAATTACATTAGAAATCGATAAAAGTTTAAACATATCAATCAATCATACGAATTACATTCCAAATGCTAAGTTTATATAGCTAAATGACAAACTACTCCAAACCAAGTTTTTCCATGCCATTATAAACCTCGTGAAGTAATGCAGTTGAATTAAGTGTGTGTTGTTCCGAATGCATATATATTTCTATTGTTGCCTCAACAAGCTAAGTTGGATTAGCAGATGGCTTTATGGCTAAATGAGACAAAACTACTCCTACCTAGTTTTCCATGTCATTGTAAACGTCTTGAAGTAATGCTTGTGGCTAGGTAGGGTGTAAGGTGGATTAGTGGTATGTTCCGAATGACATTATATATTTTCTATTGTTGCCTTGATTACTGATCTGATAGAATCTTATACTATTACGTGAATAATTAAACTATAAATATTATAGAAAATTACCAGTTTACCTTGAGGTCAAAGGTGGAAAAGTGAAAATCTTCACAAGAATATATAATATAATACGTATATTAACCGGGAAGTATGATTCCCGGGGCCGTTATCCCCAACGACTTGTTGAATTGAAACCAAGCCGTTGGCAAGAGAGTGTAAAGCAGCAGGGGATGCAGGATGAGATCGAGGAGAATAGAATTAGAAGCAGATAGATGAAGTCAAGCAATAAGCAGCTTCCAGAACATGGAGTATGGTCGATGAGTGAAGATTGAGGAAAGAACGAAGAGTATTTTTGGAAGGGAATAAGAAAAGAATTGAATGGTTGATAGGCGGAGTGATTTGTGCTTATCCTTGTGTTAAAACAGCTCTATGATTAAATTAACAAAATGGCAGGGCGGAGAGAGTTTATAACACGAGATTTAATTTATAGATTAATAGCTCTTAAGCACTCTAACTTAAAAGCGAAATAATACGGAGCGAAAGACAGGCAGAGGAGGGAGAAATCGCAAAAGATTTAACTAAAAAGGGTAAAGAATTTCGCGGGGGGAGGGAACAGCACACACCCTTCTTCGACGGAGCAGACCAGCCCTAAAGACGTCCGATGAGGTCAAGAGCAAGTAGAGAGAAAGAAAAAACCTGCCAGCGCACTTCTAAATTTCGCTAAAAAAATTAAAACCTTACTCTTAGAGCTAACTTTTCACTTTGTTCAAAATTGGAGACATGCTGCCTATTTGAACTAAAAAAAGTAAGTCTTTATAAAAGAAACTAGAACAAAAATGGAGAGGCGCCGATAGAGAAATAGGGAGCTTTGGTGGAAGCACAGCGAAAATAAGATCTAAACAGCATGGCGGGGGAGGAGTAACGGGAGCAGAGGAGGGAAGGGAGAGATGAGAATCGCTGGGAAAGAGCAGCACGAAGGTCAGATGTTCTTGGAGAAAGAAACAAGAAATTTTGCAAAAACTTAGAAACACATCAAGCAAAAGGCAACTTAATTTTCTTATGAACTTTATATGACTATACAAAGAAAAATTTTCTAAAGCAAAAGTAATGATTGATATATTTTTTTGATTATTTTTCTATTTTTATTGGATTTTTTAATAGCTTTTTAAGCTGAAAATTAAAGTGTTTTAATAAATACTATAGGACAGCGAAGTGACTTTAAAAAATTCAGCAAAGCAAGGAAAGAAATTACTAGGAAAATAGAGTACGCAATTTTAGCTATGAGACTAATTGAAGTCTCCTAGAAAAAATAGAGCTGGCGTATAGAACACAGCTTATCATAATTAAGCCGCAACGCGAAATAAAGCTATAACAGCTTAATTAGGTCTTATTTGGGCCAAATGTGTATAGACAGAATCAAATGGTTGTAATTGTTATAACGAATAAACGCAAGGGCGCATGTTAAAGCAGTAGGGTAGCGGTTATTCCAGGATTGTTCGTATATGTGTTTTGATAAAAGGGTTGAACCTGGGTGTTAGAGGTCCCGGTTCGTCGAGCCTTTTCATCACCCGGGCCTTCCCTAGTTCGCCCTGTTTTTTTTTGAAATACAGTAAAAGAACAAAGTTTGTTGATAAGCGTTGTAGTCTTATGTCAACTTTACACAAAAATCATTTTTTTCTTAAAACTTAAGGATTAAGCTAGAACTAGCTTAATATGTGTGACAATAGCTATCTCACTTAATTTTAAAGAAAAACGTTTAAAAATGCGCGCTAATGTCGCTTGTACTTAGTAATAAGCTCAATCTTAAAACTTTAAAAAAAACTAAATAAAAACTATGAGAATAAACAATGTGGCTAAAGAAACGTCTAAAACCAGATAAAAAGCTTAGGGGGACGTAATGAGAAGATCAATAATGAGGCTTATTGCTTATAAGCTAATAATGGGACTGACTCAGCTTATGCTGAGTCAGTGGCAGCCCCCTACACAAAGGTACATGTTTAGCTTAATTTTTTTTAAAGAGAACTTAAAAACAGAACTTAAGCTAAAAAAAACTTGTGCTAAACCTCTAAAACTTAGACTCTATGATAACTACTTATAACGGCTTATAATAAACATTTTGAAGGTTATTTACGACTCTTTGAAAAAGCATTACTTTGAAAAGGGAGCTGTTACAGTTTAACTACTTTTTCGAAGTGATGAAGCATTGATTTATAACGAGAAAATAAGTTGCATTCAATGATTTAAGCTGAGATAATGAAAACTAAGACGTAATTAAGCTGATTATAGGCTGAACTAACTAACTAACCTAAAAATTTGAGCTTATTTGAGCGTTTTTTAAGCTTAAAAGTTCTATGCCAAACTCTCTTTAATTTTTTGAATTGCGCAAATCCTATGTACAGCTATAAAACGCAAAACAGATTGATAACCTAACGCTAGGTCTTTAGACAATATAAGCAGTAGCGCTCTCACAGAAATTAAGTACTAATAAGCTAATGAAATAAGCTAGGCTATTTTTTATTTGTTTTAACAGGTTGATGAAGGAAAAACAACTAAAATGAGTTTTAGCTAAATTTTAACTAGAATGAAGCATCAAACTGGAAGTTAATAAGCAAATATAAGCTATTTCTAACAATCACAATCTAAATATATGGCTATGATTTAAGAAATAAGTACAGCGCGCAAAAATAGCAATTGATGAGAAGAAATTAAAAAGAGTAAGAGTACCTTTCCTTTGCTTAAACAAGGACTGGAATGCTCAAATGGCTTATTCTACAAGCTGTCTGGTTATTAGGAATATAGGCACTGCGTTTCAGTAGTCCATAGCCTCCATCCTATGTTTGGCTATATCCATTAGGTCATCAAAAGACGCGTTGACATTTTAATGAGTGAGTTTAACAGATCGCCCTGAGAGTGAGTTTAACAGTCCAAAAGCTCAGTTAAGCTTGTTAAGCTTAACTGAGTAAGAGATTAGCTTATTAAGAAAATTGTGCTTATTAAGAGCTTATTTAGTTGAAACAGTAACAAAAATAGTTGAAATTTAGAACACAAATTAAACTTTTAAAACTGAATTTCATTAATATAAAAGAGATTACATTACATTGAAAAGAAGATTGCATAAGTTGATTACAATAAGCTAATTAAAACAGTAAACAAGCTAAAGCTAAAATTACTCTACTCCTAGATATTTTTCTTGTGAGTGAAGAGCCCCAATTTATAGGCAGATGAAGAAGGTTCTGGGTCTTCATTGTGTGTTTCTTTTGTGAGAGGAGTGGAGAATGATTCCTTGATCTACAATCTTGGTTGTGTGATCATTCTTGCTCAACACTTCTTCAAATCTTGTCCCTTGGATTGAATATGTGTGCTCTTGGATTGCCACGCTGGCACGATGATGTTGATAGGAGTGGGAGTGATAGTGATTGTGTACGAAGTAGGTGCAGGGGAAGTGAGGTGGGGGATGAATGAACAGTAAAAGGGATTGGGCGATAAAATTTGTTATTATTTTGACTTTTTGACCGAGGTTATTGGGAGGGTTGACTTGGGCCAGGGTTAATAACAAAAGGGTTTGGGCCGGGTATTCGGGGTTGGGCCCGGCTTGGTTTAGTTATAAGAAGGTTAACGGGTGTTAACTCTTATAATTATAAGAGTTAACACCGTTAGGGTTTAAGGATTGTTTTTGTAATTTGGTTAACTTTGAGGGACTGATTTGGGAATTTTTGATTTTGTCTTTTTGTGTTGATCATGTTTGACTTTTGATAGCATTCTCTCGGCTCTTTGTGTGCTCTTCCGTTCTCGTGTCCGTGTTTGTCCAGTTTTGACCGTTTTCTTGAGATTTTAGCAATATCCGCACCTACACAATCACAAAGACAAAACAAGCAGTATTCAAGCATTTTAAGCACAATTTTGTCTTTTTAGGGCCATTTTTGACATAAAACGGATATGTGTTTTCACACATATCAAAATTCCCCAAACTAAATCTTTGAAAAGTAGCAAAGACTTTTGTGGAGAGAGTTAAGAAATCACAAGTTATAAAACACCCATTTTTCCCATTTTTCTAAAACTTTTCCAATTTTTTTTTTATAACTAAATGAGATTATTTCGACTTTCGTTATTTCCTTAACTGTTAGGGATCATAGAACAAGATGCATTTCGATCCGAGAATGCCCCGAAAAGGATAAATTCATCGTCCCCGATTTTTCACTTATCCAAACCAAGCTTAAAACAAAATCACAGCTAAATATTAGTAAGGATGCTAACACTACTCATATTTGCAACTTGTGAACTTTTCACTCCCAACATTTATTATATCTTAAGTGAGTGTGCTATCATGAATTTCAACCATGGATCAACTTTTTGCAACATACCATGCTTCACGTTCCACCTTAGAGTAATGAGTTTGAAGGCGAGATCATCCCATGTAGCGACTTTCGTCTCGGCACATCCCAACCTTGCGGCTAAGTGACCAGGCTTTTGACACCCTACAGAGACTAGTAGTGGGACTCACGGACCTTAGGTTTCAAAAACTCTCAGGTTTCCCAGATATTCATAGCTTATAAAATCGAATAGTCAAAATGCAAAAGCATATTTGAATTTAGCAATAAGAAGTTAATTTATTAATTCACACTTAATTATTCAGATATTTATGCAATTGTAACCCTCGACCTTTTAGAAGGCTGCAACATCGGTTATGAGCCGGCAAGATGCAGCAAACTTTTATCAGTCTCGGATCTTTATTTTTACTATGGGCTTTTTAGAAGACTACCACATCGGTTGTGAGCCGACAAGAGGTAGTAAACTTTTATCAGCCCACAGCTTTTATTATTATTCTTTATTATTTTATCATCATATATAATTTTTTTCTTTTTTTTAATATATATATATATATATATACACACACATATATATAAGACTTCTTTTTGAAAAATTCAAGTATAAATTTGAACTAAGACTAAAATTTTTGCTATATATTACATAAAAATTGTTGATTTAAGTTTAATCTCCAAAAACAGCACGTATATTAATCCGGTTAAGAGCTTATGGGAGAAAAAGCAACAAGTTACATACATGAGCTCTTAAGATTTCCAAATAATCCTTGTTTAGCATCTTACTCATACTTAACTCTATCATTTTTCGTTCTTCGCAAAAATCGCGAACGCTTAGCCTAAAAGGTTAAGGAACAAGCTAGAGCTCAACACGCTCGATTGGGTCAAAATTTACTCTTATTCTTACCCAGCAAGAAAGTCAAAATTGTGACAAAACACTTATTTTATTTTTGAAAATTTTAAAATTTTTCATATTTTTTGAAAATTTGGTGGGAAAACGGGGTACGTGAGAACAACGGGTAAAAGTAGGTAAGATCATATCGAAGATATACTACCCCATACTAAAATCAAACATTGTCCTCAATGTTTCCTAGCCTAAGACTTAAAAACCCCATACTAGAACTCAAAAAGGTCGAATGCATAACTAAAACATGAAGAAAGTATCACAAAAATCTTTAGCCGTTTATCAAGTGTGCTAAAAGATAAATGTTAGTCGATAATAATCTTTAGGATATCGGATTTCCCCAAACTAATGGCAAGCAAAGGCTAGGAAGCTCGAGTGGACCAGGACAAAACACCGAACACGAGAGTCTTCAGAAAAGTTCGGTTAATCCTGCAAACAATCACAAGTACAAACAACAAACACAAAGAACGGAAGAGTACAAGCCTCCTCACAACACATTAGAAATAAGAAAGAAAAATAGAAAATGGATAAGCATGGGGTGCCTCCCACGAAGCGCTTTGTTTTTGGTAACCGAGTCACATAGCTTGACTCGATCCCTGAATTCATTCGTCCTTAGGGAGAGTGTGGAGATCCTGGACTTCCTTTGGTGGTAAGTCCCCTCCGAAGTAATGCTTCACACGATGACCATTCACCTTAAAGTTTGGACCATCAGGTTGAGATAACTCAATAGTTCCGTATGGAAAAACTTTGGTGATGGTGAAAGGTCCTGACCAACGAGTTTTAAGCTTTCCTGAGAATATCTTTAGACGAGAGTTGAAGAGTAAAACTCGATCACCAACATTGAAAATGCGGTTTTTGATCTTTGAGTCGTGAAGCTTCTTTGTCCTCTCCTTATAAATCAAAGAATTCTCGTAAGCTTGATCACGAAGCTCATTTAGTTCATTCAGCTAAAGCTTCCAGTGATCACCCGCGGTTTTAAGATCGAAGTTAGCATGTTTCAAAGCCCAGTATGCTTTATGCTCTAACTCAATTGGTAAATGGCAAGATTTTCCATAAACAAGCTTATAAGGCGTATAACCAATCGGTGTCTTAAAAGCAGTACGAAATGCCCACAAAGCTTCATCTAATTTGTCAGACCATGAGGCACAATTTTCTCCAACCGTCCTTTCTAGAATACGTTTTAAACCTCGATTGGACACCTCCACTTGACCGCTCGTTTGAGGGTGATAAGCGGTAGCTAGACGATGTGTGACCCCATACTTAGACATTACTTTAGCAAACTGATCGTTACAAAAATGGGTCCCACGATCGCTTATTATAGCTCTAGGTGTTCCAAATCGGGCAAAAAGAGATTTTAAAAACTTCACTACAACTCTAGCATCATTTGTGGGGAGCGCCTTTGCTTCAACCCATTTCGAAAGATAATCAACGGCTACGAGGATGTATTTATTTCCTCTTGAAGACGGAAATGGTCCCATAAAATCGATACCCCATACATCAAAGATTTCACAAACTTGGATAGAGTTTTGAGGCATCTCATCTCGTTGTGAAATTTTGCCTTGTCTTTGACACGTATCACAAGATTTGATCATCGTATGGGCATCTCGATATATGGTAGGCCAAAAGAAACCGGCATCAAATACTTTTCGAGTGGTGAGATTGGCACTATGATGGCCCCCGGTGGGTCCTTCATGGCAAGCTTTGAGGATCTCAAGAGCTTCTTGTCCATGCACACACCGTCGAATGATTTGATCCGCACAAGTACGAAAAAGATAGGGATCATCCCAGAAATAATGTTTAACGTCCTTAAAAAACTTCCTCTTTTGTTGAGTTGACATTCCTTTGATAATAAAATTCCCCGCATGGTAATTTGCATAGTCCGCAAACCATGGGGTACTTTCACTAGAAATAACTCCAAGAGTTTCTAAAGGAAAATGTTCATTTATGTCTTTGTTTTCTAACACATCCTTATGAGGATTCTCAAGTCTAGATAAATGGTCTGCCGCAAGGTTCTCACTTCCTTTTTTATCACGGATGGTGATATCAAATTCTTGTAAGAGAAGAACCCACCGGAGCAACCTCGGCTTAGCGTCTTGTTTGTTCATATGGTACTTTAAAGCCGAGTGATCCGTATACACTATGCTTTTGGATAAGACAAGATATGGCCGAAACTTTTCAAAAGCATACACAACGGCAAGCATTTCCTTTTCCGTGGTAGTGTAATGAATTTGAGCTTCAGTCATAGTCTTGCTAGCATAATGTATAGGCTGAAAATGCTTCATCTTTCGTTGTCCTAGAACTGCACCAATCGCGAAATCACTTGCATAACACATGAGTTCGAATGGTAAATTCCAATCCAGGACAACTAAGATAGGAGCTTCGGTAAGCTTCTTTTTAAGAGTCTGAAAAGCATCAATACAATCCTTAGAAAACACAAACGGTGTTTCCTTCTCAAGAAGGTGAGTCATTGGTCTGGCAATCTTAGAAAAGTCTTGGATAAATCGGCGGTAAAAACCTGCATGACCTAAGAAACTCCTAACACCTTTAACTGTAGTCGGATGAGGGAGCTTAGTGATAACATCGACTTTAGCACGATCGACCTCAATTCCCGCCTTTGAAATTTTATGTCCTAACACAATTCCTTCTTTACACATAAAGTGGCACTTCTCCCAATTAAGAACTAAATTCGTGTCTTCACACCGTTTTAGCATCTTTTCTAAATTGGAGAGGCACGAATCAAAACTATCCCCAAAAACCGAGAAATCATCCATAAACACTTCCATGGTCTTTTCGATCATATCATGGAATATGGCCATCATACACCGTTGAAAAGTACCGGGAGCATTACACAAGCCAAATGGCATGTGTCGGTACGCGAAAGTTCCATACGGGCATGTGAAAGTAGTTTTCTCCTGGTCCTAGGGATCTATTGGTATTTGGAAATACCTTGAAAATCCATCTAGAAAACAATAGAACTCATTCCCAGCTAATCTTTCTATCATCTGATCCATAAACGGTAATGGAAAATGATCTTTTCGAGTCGCTTCATTTAATTTCCTATAGTCGATACAAACTCTCCATCCGGTAACTAAACGTGTCGAAATTAATTCATTCTCTTCATTAGCAACGACGGTTATTCCACCTTTCTTGGGAACACAATGCACTGGACTAACCCATGGGCTGTCAGAGATCGGGTAAATCATTCCGGCATCAAGAAGTTTTAGGACCTCTTTTTTGATTACCTCATGAATTTTTGGGTTAACCCGTCTTTGACTTTGAACCGTAGGTTTGTAATCATCTTCCATCAAGATTTTGTGGGTACAAAAACGAGGGTCGATACCCTTGATGTCGGTGATTTTCCAAGCAATGGCCCCTTTGTGAGATTTGAGCACCTTTAAAAGAGCATCTTTTTCATCATTTTTTAAACCTTTTGCAATAATAACTGGTAACTTGTCGTTTTCTTCCAAGTACGCATATTCTAAGTGAGACGGTAAATCTTTTAACTCTAATTCCGGAGGCTCTTCAATTGAAGATTTTGCCTCGGTAACTTCACTTTGTTTAAGGTTTATCAGAGGAAGTTGAAACGAGTCATTATTTAACAATTTTTCAATTAAGCAAATATCTTCCTCTGGATTGCAATCGGCGTAATCAATTTCTGGTGAAATCGAATCGTCCTTAAGATAAGCTTTGATTTCTTCCAAAATTAATTCGGAAGTAAACGGCTCAGACGTTGGGATGGGATTGCCACCCGAAGAAAATCCTAGCAATTCTGGAGCATATTCCTCACAAACTGCATCAATGATGTCAATTCGGTTTACAGACTTATCATTTGTAGAGGAGTATCTCGTGGTTTGTTCTAGATTAAAAGTGACGGCTTCGTTATCAACTCTAAAGGTTATTTCTTCTCCATAAACATCAATTAAAGCACGACTGGTCCTCAAAAAGGATCTCCCAAGTATGAGAGGTACTCGAGGATCGGCTTCGAAATCGACAACAACAAAGTCGAAAGGAAAGTGGAGCTTTCCCACTTTAACGTAAACGTCTTCAGCGAGTCCTTTAGGATGGGTTATGGATCGATCCGCTAACTCTAAAGTCATCCGAGTCGGTGTAAGATCGGGTAGGGAAAGCTTTTTCCAAAAGGAAAGAGGCATAAGATTTATGCTTTCGCCAAGATCGGCCAAGGCGTGACATACATCCATTCCTGGGAAATTACATGGAATAAGAAACTTGTCGGGATCTCCAAGCTTTTCGGGAAGCTTTTTGAGGAGCATCGCCGAGCAATTCTCGTTCAACGGTATCTTAGCTAACTCAAGCAACTTTTCCTTATTCATGAGCAAACTCTTAATCGTAGGAGCAAATCTTGGCATCAAAAGTAAAGCATCCGCGAAACTAACGTCGAAGCGCAGATCTTAAAAGACTTGGAAGATCTTCTCCATTTGATTCGAAGCTTTGTCACGGGACTTTTGATCATCACGTCGTGAAGGATATGGAATATTTGGCTTAGGTAAACTCTTCGGAACATCGGGCTCCGGAATGGGAGTGGTTTTAGGCAAAGTCTTCGGAACATCGGATTCAGGAATAGAAATGGGGGTAACCGGAGGTGGGATTTGAGCGATACTTCCTTGGAAATTAGATTGCTCCTTATCCGTTGTCTCCTCGGTTTCTCGTTCTACTACCTTTTTAGGAGAAGGATTAGTAGGAATCGAGGGTCCTTCGTAAGCAACACCACTTTGAGTAATGATCTCTTTCATCTCACCCTTCGGGTTTGGAATGGTATTACTCGGAAGAGTACCCGAAGTTGAGGCTTGGTTCTGAAACAATCCACATAACATGTTTTGCAAATTATTTTGAAAAGTAGTTTGTTGATTCATCATGACGGCTTGTTGAGATTTTATTGTGTTTTGAATTTCATTCTTAAGGTCTCCTTTCAACGAGTTGATTTGATTTTGCATGTTTCTCAACATTTGATCGTTATTTCTCTTGTAACTCGAAAAATCATTTGAAAATTCTTGTTGAACTTGATTATTAGGCACTTGAAAAGGTTGGTTTTCAAATCCTTGATTTTGAAAATTCGGAGCATGATTATTTTAAGCTTGAAAACCTTGATTACCATGAAAATTATTTCCCCGATTAAAATTATTTCCTTGACATTGATTTTGATTAAACCTATTTGACTCATGTTTTTCAAACACGGAGCAAAACCAGGTGGTGTCATTGATTACTAACAACGTTTCGAAGTGTTGTTAATTTGATTAGTAAAGTACCCGTAGTCCACACAAAACACTAAAGCTGAAATTGTTACGGTAGTGCCCGGACAATTATACCAAGAATAAGCACCACCACAAGTAACGCAAGTTTCCTCAACCGCTTTAACCGGAGTGGGAGTGACAACTTTCTTAGAAACAATCTCAACTAAGGTCGAAAGTTGGTCTGCAAGCTTATCAATTCTCTCTTTCCGTTTTGCTATCACTCTCCCTAGAAGTCGTATTCATCCTAGAAGCATTTGGTTTGTTTCGTGAATAACACACTTTTGATTTGTTCTCAATTATATTCAAAGCTTCTCTAGTCGTCTTACTCAAAAAAATTCCACCCGCCGCGGCATTTAAGGAGTCTTGATCGTTGTCGTTTAAACCATTATAAAAGGTATCAACTTGAGTTAACTCCGTAAATCCGTGGTGAGGACAAGCTCTAAGCATTTCCTTAAATCGTTCCCACGCTTCACTAAAAGACTCATCGAATTTTTAGGTAAAACGAGAGATTTTATTCTTTAAGTGAGTCGTTTTTTAAGGAGGGAAAAATTGATTCATAAATTTGGTTACGAGATCCTCTCAAGTCAAGATTGAATTAGGAGGTTCTTTCTCGTACCAAGTTTTAGCAGCCCCCTCGAGTGAATATGGAAACACCATTAGCTTAATCACATCGTTTAGCACATTCCTAAATCGTAGAGTCGAGGTAATCCTTTTGAAACTATTGATATGAGCATGAGGATTTTCGTTCTCTAAACCGTGAAACGGGTTTGCTTGAACCAATTGTAACAAATTTGTTTTAATCTCAAAATGATCCGCATTAATTTCTGGTAAAATGATAGCTTCTCCGTACGCTTCCGTGGGTGCACGAAGTAGCTCTTCCATTGTACGTTCCGCCATTGGTGCAATGATAGTACGAAGCTCGGGTTTGACTATGTTTGGAGCACGTCCTTTATTTTGACGTCTCGGAATGGTTACGTTTGAATTATTTGGAAAATTGGAATTTCTAGTGCGCATGCACTAAACAAACAAATGAAATGATAAAAGAAATGAGAAAATGAAATATTTTTGTTTACCGAATAATCAACAAACTTAGGGTAACTCTCTTAAGTAAAATAAATTTTACAAAAGAGGTGCGCCTTTTTCGTAAGTGACACAAACGGTAAAAAAAAATTAATCTTTGGTTCGGGAACTTATTGATGGATAATACCTCAATTGAAGGTATTATTTGTTGGTGTTCTTTTACCAACTTGATTAATTTTTTATTTCTTAATGAATTCAAAAGATAAATCGAAAAATCTGGAAGAGCAAATATTTTTGTATTTTTCTTATTTAATAATCTTCTACTTATACTAAAAAGAGAAAGGAAAATATTTTTTTATCTTTTTGTATTTTTAATTTTTTTTGTATTTTTGATTTTCTTAAAAGCGTAACTTTCGAAGACGAAAGGTTCTCCAAATCACGATCAACAAACTGCAAACGAATGAATCTTAATCACAAATCCCCGGCAACGGCGCCAAAAACTTGATGTATATAGTTTTATACACGTAAAATAATATAATAGATATGAAATTACCAAACTACCCTTGAGGACAAAGGTAGTAAGGAAAATTCTCACAAATATATATAATAATACGTATATTTACCGGTAAGTGATTACCGGGTCGTTAAGTCCCAACGAATTGTGAAATTGAAACTTCATTTGTTTTTGGACAATGATTTGAATTGGGTTCGAATATTTTTGATTGATTATCTATTACTACAATTAAAAACAAATTAAGCATGCAAATAAAAACCTTTAACAACTTAAACAATTAAAACGAATACGGGAATTAAGCAAACGCAACAATTAAAATCTAAATATTCAAAAAAATTAATCCTAAAATTACTTTTCTATTCCTAATTAAAAATAAAAGCTAAAGAAATCCTAAAACGATAGTGATTAAAGTTAAAAACGAAGAAAAACGAAAACGGGAACGAAATCCCGTTCTTTAAAAAGGGAAAATTACAAAATTTTAATCCTACGAAAGTAATTTTTAAACCTAAGCCTAGAAAATGATAAAAGAGAATTTTAGAAAAAAGAAAATTATTTTTTTGATTATTTTTCTATTTTTATGATTTTTTAAAGTTTTTAATAAAAGAAAATGATTAAAAATACTAAATTAACCTCTAAATGTGTAAAATGATAAAGCTGATTTTATAAAAAATAATCCTAAAAATAAGCTAAAAAATAAGCACCTAAAAAGCTAAATTAAGCTACGGCTTAAATTGGAAAAAAGAAAATAAAAAATGTTTAAAAGAAAAGTAAATGCAAGATAAATTGGATGAGCTATTGTAGCATGATGGTTAGTGTGTGTGTAGTGTGAGACGTGTGGGTGTGATAAGGGAGGTCATGGGTTCGAACCCATGGCTTTCCTTTTTGCTAATTTTTTTTATTTTGAAAAAGTTTAGAAAGCAAAGTTGAAAAACAACTTTTAATAAGCTAATTTTGTAAAAACAACTTTTGTAAATCTAAGAAAATAAGCTGGAAAAAGGCTTTTAAGAACAGGAAAACACTTAACTACTATTTTTGGTCTTTTTATTTAAAACTGAATAAGCTAAAAAAACTAAAATAAGCTAAGGGTGGGACTTAATAAGCTACTAGAAGACTACAACTTAATCTAACAAACAAGTCTAAGCTAGAATTAAACCAAAAGAGCAACTAATAAGCTGAAAATTTCAATAAGCATTTTTGACAAACTGAAAACCAAACAGATCACTTAGCTACTTTTGAGCTTATTTTTAACTAAGTAAATGAAAATTTTAGGCAAAGTGACTTGTTCCGAACTTTAAAGCTTTACCGCAGAAGCTTCTAGGAAATGCTTTTAAGAACTATTTTGAAACCTTATTGCTTAATGAAAAAGTAGTTTGAAAACAGCTGAAACACTCAGTATGCTGAGTTTTGTTTTGGTTCTAAAAAGACAAAAGCTGAAAACAGATAAGCAAACGAACTTTTAAAAACAGACAAAATTGAAATAGATTGAAATTGACCAATGAACTACTAGAATACTAAGTATGAAAAGCTAAAAACTATTTTTACTTATTGAAATTTGAAATTAAAAAATGCAATTTGATTGTTTTTCTATCTGATGTAGTATGCACTAAAGTGTGACCAAAGCTTAAAAACCTTAAGTGCAGGTTAAGATACTTGGTTTAGACACTTTAAAAACACCAAAACAAACTCAACAAAAGCATTAACAACAACTAGGACAGATTAGAGCTAAATATGCAAAAGAGACAGAACTTAGGCTAACAAAACTAACAATCTACTAATAATTTTTGAAAAGTCTTAATTAAACCTACTAACAACTCTAAATCCTGAATTTATAAACCTATTAATGTGATTTAGAATTGATCCAAAAGGCCAAATGGCTTATGACAGTACTAACTCTAGTTAGTACTGTCAATAACCAAACACCCCTTTAAATCACAAAATCCCATTTTAAGCTTATGAATAAGAGATTTAAAGATCAAGTTGCAAATACCAGATTATTACAAGCTTAAAACAGACCTATTGAACATTTTTCAATAAGCAAATAAGCACTAACAACCAACTTAACAATTATGCTAATATTTTTGGTTTTTTAAACAATTTTATAAATTTAACAAGCAAACTATGATATAAACTAACTAATAAGCATATTAAGCATTATATGACTAAAATAAGCAGATCTAAACTAAAATAAGCATACAATAAGCAGATGAAACCGATTAAAGCTAATAGTGTAAATTTAAGCTTAAATGTAAAGAAGAAACTTACAGGAGCCTTTGCTCTAAACAAGGCTAAGATTAAGCTCAAATGAGCTATCAACAAGCTCCAGCTTATCAAGTGATAAGCTGGTATTGTCCTGGAAACCCATCCATGTTTGGTTTCCCTTCCATTTCATAAGTTGTGGTAATATTTGGGAGTGGATTTGAATGTCATTAAGTCTATGAGCAAAACTAAGTGAACACTAGCTTGAGTAGTTAAAATGACAGCTTATTAAGAGCTTATTTGAGATTAAGAGCTTATCAAACCAAATTGCTTTTTAAGTAAAGCTTAAGTTGCATATTAAAATGAAAACACACTTTTTATTAATAAGAGAATAACAGATTACAAGCTTGAAAAACATATTACATTTACTGAATTAAGACATTATAAAAGCTAAATTACAAAAGCTATTTTAAACTACACTAAGCTAGCTTAAGAGACTACTCCTAGATAAGCTAGATCCCCCCTTTTGTGAGTGAGGAGATGCTTGTATTTATAGCAGGAGAAGGAAGTTTTTAGGTCTCAAGTCTGTTAGACGCTCCCCTTCATCCACACCCTTCATTCCTTGCAATCATTAGATCCCATCTTGCGTCCGTTGGATCAAAGTGTGAGCACACGGATTGCCAGCGTGGCAATCCGTGTGTCAGAGAGCTTGTGCTTCTTTTGGCTTGATTTCAGTGTAATCTCTCCATTTAGAGTGTGTTTCTTTGGATCCCGCATCATGCTTTGTTGTCAGATCTTAGCCAATGAGAAGCTTTAGTGACGTCTTTGATGCTGACATGGGCACTTAGTACTTGGAATCTTCTTGCCACGTTGGTTAATTGAGTTTTAATCGAGTGATTAAGTCGGGGTAAAAATGGGGACGATGGATGAATAGTAACAAACGAGTTTTCGCGCCTTATTACTCTTGTTTGTTTGACTTATTTGACCCGGCTTATAGACTTTTGACTTGGGCTTATAAATACGGAATTGGGCTCGGGGTTTTGGTTTGGGCTTGGGTAAATGGATAAAAAGGGTTAAGGGTTAATTAGATAAGAGATAACGACCGTTAGTCCTATATTAACAAAGGACTAACGTGTTAGGGTTCTGGGTTCTAAAGTAAAATAGATATTAACATTAAGGGCTTTTGTGGGTATTTTTAAGGGTTTTGTCTTCTTGTGGTTGATCAATGTTGACCAAGAGTTGACTTTGACTGAGCATTGTTGAAACCTTCCGGCTCTTTTGCACTCTATCCGTTCTCGTGTCCGTGTTTGTCCGGTTTTGACCGTTTTCTTGTGATCTTTGCAATATCCGTACCTACACATTCACAAACGACAAAATACACAAATAAAAGAATAATTTGCATTATTTAATCATTTAAGGGTCATTTTTTGATATAGAAAGGATATGTGATTTTTCACATATCAAGCGCACTGACACGTACACTTATGGATTATAAGAAGCACGGGTTATGATGCAAAGTAATCACAAGCCTTTGCATGGTCATAAAGTAGACCATGCCCGAGAATAAATTCTTGTTGAGAGGTCAAGTCTCCTTTTTGACAAAAAACTTGCCTTTAAGATGACGACTAGGTTGCTATCTGAAATAATAGCAAGCCATTTTGGCATGTTTTGAAAGCTTTTGAAACTTTTGCTCGAACTTCATTTATAGCCTCGTATCATTATTAAGTGAAATTTCTAAGGCCGTAAATGTTATCGATTTTCAGAAGACATGCCAGAGATACATATTTTTATATTTTTCGAATTTTTTAATTTTTTCTTTTGTTTTTGTAAAACTTTATAAAAGGAAAATCTTTTTGGAACATTTTATGTTTTCATATAACATAAACAGGATATGAGTTACAACCATCACACGTCTAGTTTCCTCTGCCAGACGGTCAATACATTTCTGAAGACATGCTTTTCATACCTAGCTTATTGATTAAGAAGTTAAATCTCTCTCGAGGCAACAGTTTAGTAAAGATGTCAGCCAGTTGGTATTCAGCCCGGACAAAGTATAGCTCTACGATTCCATTCTCCACTTGCTCCTTTATGAAATGGTAGCGAATATCGATGTGCTTAGCTCTTGAATGTTGAACATTGTTGTAGCATAAAGCAATCGCACTCTTGTTTTCGCAGTACAGAGGGATCTTATTGAATTGAAAGCCATAATCTGTTAGCTGTGAACAAGTCTAAAGGATTTGTGAGCAATGCCCAGATAAGGCAACATATTCAGCCTATGTACTCGATATGGCAGTGCTCTTTTGCTTCTTTAACGACCAGCTAACAAGTTTGTCACTTAAGAATTGAGCGCTTCCCGATGTACTACGTCTAGTGTCTTGACACCCCGCGCGATCGGCATCTGCATAAGTTGTGAGTGACATATTGGTATCCTTTGAGTACCATAGACCCATGTTAATGGTTCCGTTAAGGTATCAAAAGATCCGTTTCACCGCTTGTAAGTGTTTTTTGGTAGGCTTAGCCTGATACCGGGCACATAAGCAGACATCATAGTTAAGGTCAGGTCTACTGGCTGTAAGATACATTAAGGATCCAATCATGCCACGGTAAAGTATAGCATCAACTTGTTTCCCCTGTAGATCTTCATCTAGTTTCTTGTTTTCAATCAATAAGTAGATAGCAACCTTCATAGTAACTACGTTTTTTACCGCAATAGGGCACGTATCTTGAACATATACAAGCAACTCCTGAATTCTTGTGGCATACTTACAAGCAAAGTCTAACTCTCTATCTAAAGGTTGTTTCGCTTTAGCTTGTTCTACTAATTCCCGAAAAGTATTAGCTTGTTCTTGAGTGTGTCTAAGATAGTCTATGTGAATATCCCTATTTTACAATAACCTAGGAGGCAACGGTACTAAATGAAGCTTGAACATGCCTGGAGCAATAGTGGTGACAGAAGGTGTGTGTATAACATTTTCAACCATTTCTTTCCCTTTTAATTTTCATAAATCATTTTTCAATGATGTTATCACAGAAACCTTGTCTTGAATTTGAGCTTTTAAATCCTCATTTTCCACAGATTTTAAGTTCAGTTTGATAATTAAAAGTCACATTGTTCTTTATGACGAACACGTGTCTGTTTGATTGAGTCAAACTGATCTTTAAAAACCTGTTTCACATGATTAATTTCATTACAAACACGTTTGTTCTCAGAAAGCAATTTTGCCACACTATTTTCTAGTTCCTTATTTATGGGCTCAAGATCACATTATGATTAACGTTCTCTTCCTTGGTATTCTCTCTCAAAGATTGAATAGTATCCTTCAACTTACAAATGGTCTTGTCTTTATCTTGTAGTCGAGATTTTAAATCATTGATTTCAAAATATCTGATTTCAACAGCATGTTGATTAACACAAGATTCATTGTTTTTGAAAAAACTTTCTGTTGTATTTGCATTGATGCTTCGAAGAATTACAATGTTTTTTCAAAGTTGTTATAATTTTTTTTAGAAAATCATTATATGCTTGTTTTGATTTGGAAAGCTCAGCACCAAGATTCAAACACTTTTCACACGATTCACACTCTTGCATTTCCATATTCACAGAATCATTATGCAAAGACATAGAATTCATCACAGTTAACAGTACATCTTGAGACATGATTTTTTGTAAGAGTCGATCATTTTCCAAAAGAATTTCTTTCTTAGCAATTTCCAAACATTGTTTATTAACTGAAGACTGTTGAACAGTCACTTCTATTTGGTCAAAAACTGTTAATACTTCCGTTATTTCATTTAGAAGATCTTTATCAAACACATTGAAGATATCTTTTAAAGATTTTAGAAATGCAATCATTTCATTATTAAAAATAGTTTTTGTATGCTCAAACCCCTATTTACCTTCTTCAAGAGCATTAGGTGTTGTCCTCTTCTTCACCACTGAGTCAAACTGGGTGAGGTGGAATTTAAGCTTTTTAAAGCTTGCATTCACCAAACTCACCTTAGGTAGTTCACTGGGAACATCCACTATGACAGGTTGTGTGTAAGAAGGTTCAATGGTTGGATTGAGTATATGAAACTAAAAGGCTTGTTCAGCCGATAATTCTTGTTATGGAGAAAAACGTTTTCCAAAATCTTCAGTCAGTCTATTTAATTTTTCATAATCGATAGGTTTATGAGAAATTTTCTTTGCAATAACTTCAGGATCCTTTGCTTTTTAGACATTTTTGATCGACCCACTTCTTCTAAAATCAATGTTTCTTCATCATCAATCACAAGCATAGCAACATGTGCATTAGACATAACAACACCATCATACAAGGTTGGTTTTATCCGTTGTGCTTTCTTAAGATAAAACGGATTTTGATAACCTAGAGCTTGTTTGTGTGTATTATCATAAAATGCTTGTGGCTTAGTTAACATGTGCACTGTTTGAGCAGATTGACCCGCTTTACAAATAATATTATCAAGTTCCTTAATCTTCTTTTCCAAATCAATTTCATTTTCCATATATTATTCTCTTTTTCTTTGGATTCATTTTTGAAAACTACAAAAGTTTGCAATAAAGATTCCTTTTCTTTGATTTGTTTAGAAAGATTTTGCTCAAGTGAGTCAACTTGTTCTTTGAGTGCAGGTTTCTCTTTAATCATATCATCCATTTGAGAATCAATCATTTTTTCACGACAACTTAAATCAATATTAAGACATTGTTCAAAAGTTTTGACCCTTTCCCTATATCTCTCAAGCTCAACGGTTATTGATTCATTATTTTGTTCCTTATTAGCCTTTTCCTAATTATTTACATGATTAATCATTTGTTCGGACATTTGTTCAATCACAGATAAAATCATTGAATCTTGTTATCCCTGCAAATAGTGGTCTTGAACAGTTGCCTGTTGTGTTTCTTGCAAATATTGAGAATATGAAATGATATTGCTATCACTAGATATCTTATTATCTAGAAAATCCATAACTGGTGATTGTTTAAAATCCTACAATGCATGCACACTTTGATTATCCACATCATTTAGATAGGTTTCAGAATGAGGTACCTCTGAGATAACGCCTGAACCATAGTTGGAAATGTTGGCCATAAGAACCGCTTGTGCAGTCGAGAGATCATCACAGTCGAAATCATAAGTATCAAGATCCTCAGTCTGAAAAGCAGCATTGTGGGGGATAATTGTCTGAGCTTGATCTGCTGGAATTCCTAGATCTGTAAGAAATGCGAGTTGCTCCTCATCTAATATTTTTCCAGCTTCCTGAGCTTCTGCTAACATTGCTTTCTCCATATACCATGCTACATTCCTTGGTCGCTTTGGCTGAGTGCATTGCCTAGCCATATGTCCTTCACCTTAGCAGTTGTAGCATTTAACAACTCTTGCTTATCCACTTGTAGTATTTCCCCTTGAACTAGTAGCATTGCCTTTATATGTAGTACCAGAATAATTTTTCCCTTGTCTCCCCTAAACTTGTTGCACTATAACCCTGCCGTCTTGAATAGTGGCTTGGTTTCTTAGATTAAAGGAAGTTCTGAGTTGATTATTGGTAGAAGGGAACCTTGAAGAAGCTACAACTGTTAGAAAAGCCATTGCTTTATTGAGACAAGCAATTGGATCATCTCTAGGAGAAAATACAGGAACAGCAAAGCCCGAGTCTCCAAACAATAACTCAGTCATAAGTTGTGTAGGAGCTTGAGGTGATTGATAAGCACCTTGTGGAATTACTTGTGGAACAGTTGAGGTTTGATGATTCATTTGAGACTAAAATGTATGTGATGGTGGAAAGGATGAATGATTAAATTGAGTTTGTAATGGATAATGAGATGAGTAATGTTAAGTGGGATGAATTGATCCATATTGAGATGGTGGAAACCGTTGTTGAAGCTGAGGATTGTTGTATAAAGACTGATAAGTATTGAAGTGGGATGGTGTCATCTGCTAATTTGCAACAAATGCAAGTGGATCTAGATTGCGTTCACGCAGAAGACGGACTTCATTTGCATGGAGTTCGTGTTGTTCAAGATATGCATGAAGCTGATCAAAGTTGGTAGTATGCAAATCTTTTACAAGTTTGACATCAGTCACAAACTTACTCCATTCAGGTAGAAGACTGTTTAAGAACTTGGTATTAACTTGAAATTGCTCCATTTTAATGTTGTAAATGTTCATGTCATTAATCAACTGAGTTAATCTCAAGTAATACTTATGAAGTGACTCTCCCTTGATGTGAGTAAACTTATCAAATGCATCATACAATTTACACTCTCTTTCCTGCTTAGTCAAAGAGGTACCTTGCATCAATAATTGAACTCTCTCCTATAAATCCTTGGCAACTCTGTAATGATTAACAAGTGAATAGATATCATCTGGTAGACATTGAAGAATGATATTGGTTGCCTTCATATCACAGTCAGCTTGAATTTTCTCAACAACAGATAATTCAACATATTTCTTTGTTTTGGTCAACCCATTCTCTTCAACAGTAGCATAAATGAGTGGACCGTGTTCAACTGATTCAAGTATCATTCTTCCGTGCTCTTTGTTTTGCATGTAAAATTCCATTCTACTTTTCCAAAAATCATACAGGTTCTTGTCCAACATAAGTGGATGATTGTTAGCACCGGAGAGTATCATGTACTCAGCAAGAGTATTTTTTTGTCCAAGTGGAATAATTGAACCCATTTTAATGTGATAAGATAAAATATGATCGTACAGTTATTGGAGATTGTTGTGTTAAAGTGAGTTTTGTTGATAGAAATAATACCTAAAAACGTTATTAACATTTTTCGATCTCTCTACGTTTTGATAATCACAAAATGTAAAAATGATTAATGAAAAATTATTTGTAAACAAGTAATTAGTAGTAAATTTTAATGAAAATTTAATCACTTAAAAGTATGAATAAACATATGCCTAATGCTTTTCATGATCAAAGGAATTTTTAGTTAACCTCACATTTTTTATAAAAATGTCATAAACATTTTTATATCTTTTACAAAAACATTTTTGGATTAAAAAGAAATGTTTTATTCAAATAAATATTTTGAATTCAAGTTTTCTACCCAAAAACGACTAGAAATGTTCCAGAAAACACCTCCCCTAGAAAAGACAAAAAAAGGAGCGTCTGGGCTGGGCGGCCCCCTTAATTATTAAGGGGACCAGCCCCTATTTAAGGGGACCGCCCAGACAAAAATCCAGCTCAGCTGGCCTATAAATACTGGACCATTCCCCACTGTTTTTCTCACCTTTTGTGGAAACTAGAGAGGGGGGGGGGTTGAATAGTTAACACATTTGTTTTTGCGTTTCAAAATTTTACTTTTAAAAATCTATAGATCTGAGTTATATGTTCAATCAAATCACAATATGAACAAGCAATACCTATCTAGACTAAAACACGTTAACAACAATAATAATGTAAAGAGATAAGGAAAGAAACAACCAAACCAAGAGACCAAGATTTTGTGGTTCGGCTACGAAGCACCTCTTCGCTACTTCACTCCCCGAGTATTCGACTCAAGATTTCACTATGTCAACAAGCTCCCTTTAGACGGAGAAAACCGTTTACACATCGCTTACATTATTTTCCAACACTAAGCTAAATGTCGAGTCCTAATCTTAGCTAGAACCAATCTACCACTTCACAAGATATACACACTCACAAGATCTACACTATCGAATCTACACAATATCTGAATCGCACAAATACACAAGATAAATACAATTGAGTTTTGGTACTTAGAAGAAAGGAGGATAGATCACTAATTAACACTTCGTTTCTTGACGAATAGGAGTGTTCTTCTCTTGCACTTGAATGAGAGGGAAGAGATGAGAAGAAGAGATTAGATCACTTGAAACAACATCTAAGTATGTTAGTGATCAAGAGTTTTAGTGAGAGAAAGAAGGTTTAGAGAGAGAAAGAAAAGATTGAAAAATTTCGTGCAAAGAGGAAGTGTTTTTCTGCTGGGAATGAAGCAGTATTTATAGGCAAGGAATCCCAACGGCTCTCTAGAGGCGGTCCCGGCAGTCCCTTATATATAAGGGGGGCGCCAGGCCTATAAGGGGGTCGCCGCCTAGACCCCGCTCCCTTTTTTATCTTTTTGTGGAGAATGTTGTATCTGGTGTAGAAGCTTTCGTTTTGGGAGAAAAATTCGAATTTCAAATTTTAATTTTTTAATAAAACTTTTTATTTTAATTAGAAAATATTTTGTAAATGTATTTTTGAGAAAATACTTTTGTAGAATTAAAAGTGAGGATTAAGAGAAATATTTTCTTGATCACTAATCATGCTTAATTATTTTGTTTGTTCATACCTTAAGTGATCACTAATCTTAGAAATGGAATTTTACATTTGATAATTTGTAAACGTTTATTTTTATTGTAAACGTTTTTACATTTTGTTATTATCAAAATGTTGAGAGGTCAAAAAATATAAATAACTTTTTAGACATTATTTGTATTAACAGAAGGACAATTGTTTGACTTTTTCCAAGGTTGTGAAATTGTAAACTTTTGTAAATAAACTTTTATAAATTAATGTATAGTATGATCTTGTATCTTGTGCTATGTGAATCATTATGTCGCATTCCCATGTTTCCGCCACTTACGGGGTGTGACAGATGTTGTGAGAGGGAGAATTTGAATTTAAAATTCAAATTATTAGATATGTAGGATAAAGATGAGAAGAGGTGAGTTTGCATGATGTGATGATTTGGAGCCTAAAATTTGTGATTCAAATTTAAAATCTAATTTCAACATGTGGGATATGTGTGAGGTGTGAGTTGGCATTGATGTGATGGAAAGGTGCTTCCTATATGCAAATTTGAATGTTGAGAATGGTGATTTGAGAATGTGACGGTAAGAACATTCATACACATTTGTTGAATCATACAATAGAAAGTGTAAATCATAAGACATTATAGCATAGTCTACACTAGTTGATTCTTGAAAGGTAAAGATGCATATCAAAAGAGGGGTTGTTTATTATTAAGCTTTTGAGATTGTTCAATTATGGTGAGGAGGTTGTTATTGAGGATAGAAATTGAGTGGAAGGACCAATGATGAGAGATTTGATATGGTTAAGGACATATTTCATTGTATCGAATAGATTTCGGGTATTCAAACTACAATGACAAAATTCTGAATGAAGGTTTACTTGATCTAAGGAAGGTGAAGGGATGCATGGTGAGGTAGGAGGTAAAGGATTTGTAACATCAATTGCTTATTGGAGATTAATCTCAAGAATATTAGATAAGTGATGAAGTTTATGTGTTATTTGGTTTGGAGATGGGTTTTGTGGAGGTGAAAGAGATGGTGAAGAATTGGTTGTAGAAGGAGAGGTAGGTGTATTCCTATTAGGTGGAGGAGATGGTAGGAGATTGTAACTTTATCTCCAAGGCTCAAGAATGGCCCTTGAAGTTTTTTAGAGTAGTCATGAGTGGATTGATAACATTGAGATCTTGATGATGAGAGAAAGATGTAGAAGAGAAGTGTAGATTGATATAAAGAAGAATGATGGTTATATAGAAGGATTTTGGGAAAGGCATGGTATTGGAGTATGAAGATTCTAGGACGTGTTTTGTTTAGAAAGGAAAGGATGATTGGACCTAAGTAGAATAGGGTCAGAGTTGCAAAAAAAGAGGGGACTGGAAAATTTTCGTGGTTCCTGCTGGCGGTCCACTTATATATCAGTGGCGGTCCCATTTATATTAGAAGCCGCACTTATTTAGGGGACCTTTTTTGGAGTTCATGAAATTGTCCAGGAAAGCCGTCGTGGTAGGATTTGTGACGGTGTCACGTGTTAGGAATTATGCATTCCTAACTTAGTACCGTTAGTTATATTAGTTAGTACCGATAGTTGTAATTAGTACTGACAGTACAAAATAACTAGTACTGATCAGTTAGTTAGTACTGATAGTATAAAATAGTTAGTACCGTTTAAGAGATATGCATGAGATATTATAGGAAAAGATATGCATTATCTTTTACGCGTTTTGTAAGTCTGTTAGGGTTTATCCTTGGTCTATAAAAGGAACCCTACGATATTAGAGAAGATATATCTCATATACAATCTCATATCTCATAGTTAGTAATCTGTAATCGTTTTAGCAGATTAATACAAAAGTTTAGTTATCAATATTCATTGTTCTTCTTAGCATTATAAGTTAGTTTCCGCATAACATATAGTGTTTATTGTCATTGTTTCTCCTGTAGTTTGTGTAGATCTATCCATATTGACTACAACCCTTAACAAGGTAGAAAGATCTATATTCAAAGGGATCTACAGAAACTAGGCAAAGTTGAAAGGAGTACTTGTTAGAATACAATACATCATGTGACATGATGATGCAAGAAGGAATGGTGAGTCATTTTGAGTATGAAAGGCATTATCTTGAATGATTTCATTCTAATATCTCATGTCATGACGAAGTTCTTCCTTGAGGATTTTGTTTGGAAAAATGGTTTTTCCGGTTGTTGTAATTAATTGGATAATTTTCTTTGGTGTTGAAATGTGTGTTTGATAAGGTGTGTTTGCCTCTTGATTAGTTTCCAAAGAGTCGAGAGAGGGTTCCTCAGAGTAAGAACATTCTCCCCTATATAGAATGGAGAGAATTGAGGCAAATGACTCGAGTGAGAACTTAAATGTTCTTTTCAATGCCTAAAATGTTAAGAAGATGTTTAGATTGTCATCTTTGGTGATTTCTATTAAGGAATAAAATTCAAGTAGAAATCTTAGACAAATTCCTTCATGGAGTTCATATATTTTTAAAAGTTTGATAGCTTGAAAAAGAGTTTGAATATTATTGAATTTGGTGGATTCAGGAGATATAGAGCGACCTTCATGGATTGACCTACATTCTAGGTTTTGAATGATGGGTTTTAAGATATCAAGAATATAGTTTTCATTTGAGATTGTTGGAACGTATGATTTTATGTACCGTAATTCATCATCTAAAGTCATTTCACCTAAAATTGAAAAGGATGATTTTAGTGAGGTTCCTTCATTTAAAGAGATGTCTAGTGTGTCCCTATATGCAACAAATGTAGGGTAACGATTAACTCGACCTAAACATAAAATCCTAAGAGTTAACCCAAACGCTCCTTAATTTAATTTTGCTCATCTAAACAAGTCGAAAAATACATATGAATTATGTATCTCGAAATTTGTTTATGATATCATTATGCATGTGTTTGAAAACATTTTTAGGTTGGATTAACAATGCATAACAACAATTTTATTATGTTCATAACGTGAGTGATTTGAAGATAAAATTGGGGTTTTGGTTCAAAATCAATTTTTCTACAAGCTTACTAATATATGCAAATCCTATGTATATGGGAAGCATATTAGTTATACATTGTATCCTAGTAGTCTTAATTGAAAGAAAAATTGAAAATCCCCAATTTTAATTTTTGATGTTCATCATGAACCCTAGACTCAAATTTAAAGAAAATAGATAAAATGACTTACAATTGATGATCTTTAAGATGTTGTGAATGATTGTTGGTGTTGATTTTATCTTCAATTGATGTTTTAATGGTTGAATTTAAGTTTTGGTGGGTTTTGGGTCATGTTCGTCGAGTGCAGCAGATAAGGGGGTGTTTGTTTTTGTGTTTTGAAAATTTTTGTTTAAGTGTTCCATATTATGGTCTGCTGATGGCGGTCCCATATCTCCTGGCGGTCCCAAATATATTGGGTGACCGCCTATATGGGGGTCGCCCTCAGTAAAGGGCATTTGGACTTGGTTTTTGACAAAAAAATTATGAAGATGAGTGACATTTTAATTTTCATTTCGAGAACTAAATATGCTTAAAGTACTTCGGATGAAGTATTTAAGTTGTCACGACACGGAATGGAACACGGACTAGAATTGAGACAGAAGAAAGAGAAGTGGACTAAGATGATTTATGAAATGTGCTCCATCATTCCTAACTAAAGACGTAATAGTTTAAACATTCACTTTTAAAGGGGTTTTGTAAGAATGTCGGCGATGTTGTCGACGGACGACACTTCTTCGATTGAGATATGTCCTTTCTGGACATTATCACGAAGAAAGTCATGGCGTATTTCGATGTGTTTGGTACGAGAATGTTGCACCGGGTTTTTGCTAAGGTCAATCACGCCTTTGTTGTAGCAACATGATGAAACTCGTCGAGTTTAGGTCGTTAGTCGCAGAGAACGCTAATTTCATCCAATATGGCATTGTTAGACATAGACTTGCGCGTTACTGTATGTCGGCTATCGTATTGGATATAGCAAAGAGCGGTTTTGTTTTCTTCGAGAACAAGATGTCAAACAACATCCCACGAACGTTACAAATACCTTAGTCGCATTTATCGGTCACATAAGTCTCCTGCCTTATCAGAGTCGGAACATCTACTACACGCGGTTTCTATGTCAGACTTCCCCTAGATACCATAATCCAAAGTGTGTAGTATGCCTTAAATTGTATTCTGGAAGATACCTTAAATCCGCTTTACAAGATGAGAGGTTAATAGGAGGGAGCCTCTTGCGAAGCGAAGATACGCTTAACCGCTTCAAGATGAGAGGTTTTGGGAGCCTCTTGGAAGCGGGCACAAAGGCAGACACTAAACATGATATCGGGCCTACTTGCCGTTAGGTATAATAAACTACCTATCATGCCTCGATACTTGGTACTATCTACCGACTCACACTCTTCATCTTTCGTGAGTTTAGTATCGGAGGACATGGGGGTTTTCATTGGTTTAGAATCTTCTAGACCAAATTTCTTAAGCATTTCTTTAATATACTTAGATTGATTAAAGAAGATACCATCTTCCATTTGTTTTATTTGTAATCCAAGGAAGAAGTTAAGTTCACCCATCATGCTCATCTCGAACTCGTCATGCATGATTTTGGCAAATTCATCACACATGTCTTGACAAGTCGAACCGAATATAATGTCATCGACATATATTTGAATAATGATGAGATTTGAACTTTTCTTCTTAGTAAAAAGAGTGTTATCTACCATTCCCATTTTATATTCATGTTTAATAAGGAAAGCTTTTAATCTATCATACCAAGCTTTGGGTGCTTGTTTAAGACCATATAAAGCTTTCTTTAGTTTATAAACATGATTCGGTTTTTCGAAATCAATGAATCCTGGAGGTTGTGCCACGTATACCTCCTCATTGATAAAACTGTTCAGGAATGCACTTTTTACATCCATTTGGAATAGTTTAAAATCAAAGGCACAAGCATAAGCTAATAATATCCTAATAGACTCAAGTCTAGCAACTGAAGCATAAGTTTCATCATAATCGATGCCCTCTTGTTGACTATAGCCTTGAGCAACTAACCTAAACAACACCGTTCTCATCTAACTTATTTCTAAATACCCACTTAGTTCCTATGATTGTCATGTTCCTAGGTTATGGAACTAACTCTTAAACGTTGTTTGCAATGAATTGATTTAATTCTTCTTGCATGGCGACTATCCAACTTTCATCCCCTAATGCTTCATTCACATTCTTAGGTTCTATAGTTGATATAAAACAAAAGAAGTTGCTTTGGTTTTTTGTTTTTGGCTTGTGACCTAAGGGTTCTTTGGTTAGGGTTTCCTATGACATTTTCTAATGGATGGTTCCTAAATTCCTTAATGTTGACTATTTCATCAATCTTTAAAGTTTCATCTACAATGTCGTTTTCTAGGTTTTTCTTTTCGGTGACCTCAATTGCTTCTTCTTCATATAGGTCATCATCCACCAAGGGTGATGTCTTAGAGGGTGGAGGAGTTTCATCAAATGTCACGTTAAGTGATTCTTTAACTTTCCTAGTGTGTTTGTTTAGGATGATGTAAGCTTTACTATTATGAGAATATCCTAAAAAGACACCTTCGTATGACTTTGGGTCAAACTTGGTAAGGTAGTCTTTGGTGTTCAAAATGAAGCACTTGCTTCTAAACACTCTAAAATAATCTAACGTAGGTTTTCTACCTCTTAAGAGTTCGTAAGGTGTTTTTCCTAGAATGGTTCTAATGAGAATTCCATTGAGAATGTATGTTGAAGTATCTACGGCGTTACACCAAAACTTTTGTGGTAACGATTGCTCATTCAACATAGTCCTGCTCATTTCTTGAAGTGTCCTATTTTTCCTTTTGACTACGCCATTTGATTGAGGAGTGCGTGGAGCCGAGAAGTTATGTGTAATACCGTTGGCATTACAAAACTCTCCAAATAGCACTTCATTATCAAATTCTCTACCGTGGTCGGTTCTTATCGACACTATTAAACAACCTAATTGGTTTTGAATTTTCCTACTAAATATTTTGAATTGATCGAAAGCTTCAGTTTTATCTGTAAGGAATCTATTCCAAGTATACCTAGAGTAGTCATCTACTATGAATAAGGTGTAGCGGTTTCCTCCGTAACTCTGTACGGCGAATGGACCAAAGAGATCCATATGGAGAAGTTCTAAGCATCTAGTTGTTGAGACTATATTATTGTACTTTGTGACTAACGTGAGCTTGTTTTCCCATTTTGCAAGCATCACAAAAATGTTGATCAAACTTAAGCTTAGCTAGCTACTAACTAATTTCCTTAGATGCTAATATTTGAATGAGACAACATATTTGCGTGACTAATCCTCCTATGCCACAACGTGGATTTTTTCAACAATCGCTGCTAAACAAATTTTTGATCCATTTTGGCTTATTTCCTAATTTCATCACATATAAGCCTTTCTTCCTAATACCTCTACCTATGACTTTACCGTCCTTAGTGATTTTACTATCATGTTCAGAGAAAGTTACTTTACACTTATTGTCACATATTTGTCCTATACTTAGCAAGTTAAATCCTGAGTTATCGACATGTTCTACATTATCTATTTTGAGAGAGTCATTAGATATCGTACCTTTACCAATGATGTTACCGCGAAGATTACTACCAAAAATAATGTTACCTCCATTGTATGCCTTGTAAATGGAGAAGAGCTTTCTGTTGCCCATCATATGTTTAGAGCATCCGCTATCCTTGATCCATTCGTCGGGCTCCAAGTTGACTCCAAGACACATATATTTATATAGTACAATGACTTAAACATTTGGTCCCCAATATCTCATGGGTCCAAAGTTGTTAGTGCCAAACATCCCTTGCATTTGATGCAATTGGTTAGGATGTGAGAATGGAAGACACATTTCCTATGGCATGTAACTTTGATGTGGAAAGTTGTTCCAAGTTACAGGAAACCATGGGGTTGGTTTTGTCGACCAACATGTCTTTTTGGTTAAGGTGTTTTAGGACGAGAATAAATATAATTGACTCTTCTAGGAGGTGGAGTTTTTGATCTAAAATTGGGTTTCAAAAATCCAACTCCAGGTGGTTTTGACAATGGCCTATAAAATTGTTTAACTTCATTATCACTAGCAATGGGAACTTTGACATTGTTTACTATTATGTGCTTTGGTCTAGGACCCAAAATAGATTTTTAAAAAGACACACTTTTCTCAGATTTAGGCTTGCCTGCTGGCGGTCCCATAATTATTTTAGGGGCCGCCTGATCAATATGGGGACCGCCCATATTTATGGGACCTCCATCAGAGGACGCCTTTTTTGAGCTTTCACAAATTTTATTTCTTTAGTTCCACTAGATGATGCTTCAAATGAATTAAACCCCGATCCTAACTTATCACCAGATGGTTTTTGATTAGTTAACATTTCATTTAAGCAATGAGTGCTCTTTTCAAACTTGGTTAGTTTAAGAGCATCGTCTTTAAGTTTTTCATTCTTAATTTTAAGTAATTGGCATTTAGTGCATTCGAGATCAACTCCTTTGTTTTTCTCGAGTGTGAACAATTTATCTTTTAATTCTCTAAGCTTATTTTCTATACTATTTCTAGTAACTTTTAATCTTTTGTTCTTAGTGATTATCTTTATACTCATCTTGCATAATTTATCATATTCATTATCTAGAGCTAAATCATCTATTTATGAGTTTTCATCACTAAAGTAAGATGAATCAGAACATACCTCATTTGGCGCTTGAGGTACGAGACATGTTTCGTCTTTGATCTTTTCATCATCTTCTTCACCACTATCACTCCAAGAACCTTCGATGAATGCTCTTTGATTCTTGTCTCTCGGTGGCTTTGGACATTCTCCAATAAGATGATTCGAGTCTCCGCATCTAAAGCATTTTCTATCACTTTTACCGTTCTTGTCATCACGGCTTCTTTAGAACGTCTTTTTGTCGTTCTGAGGTGTCTCACAAATCTACCTTTTCTTTTAAAGAACTTCTTGAAGTCTCTTACTGCCATGGCGTATTCTTCGTCTTCGCTACCGAAAGTCGAACACTCTTCATCACTAGATTCTTTCTTAGCCTTTAAAGCAATAGATTTCCTTTCAACTTTTGCTTTGACTATTTTAGAATCTTTCTTGATGATCATTTCATAAACTTTGAGGTTCCCGATAAGTTTATCAAGAGATAGTGACGTTAAGTCTTTTAGAATCTTCAATCAGCCATGACTTTGTATACATTTAGGGATGTACGAGCCAATAAGAAACTTCCTGACATAGTTCTTACTAGATATAAATTCATTAAGAGCTTTAGATTAATAATATATAGTATTTAAATCTAGCAAAAGCAATATCCATATATTCGTCTTTGGAAATGATGAATTGTTCATATTGTTGAACCAAAAGGTCGATCTTATTATCTTTGATTTGGCTATTACCTTGATGGGTGATTAACAAAGTTTTCCAAATTTCTTTTGCCGTGTTACACATAAAATTTCTTTCATATTCTTTTCTTGCAAAAGCATTGTTAAAAACCAATTTTTGGCTTCATTTTTTTTCTACAAGTTCTTGTTGAACATCTTCAGTTTAGTCTTTTCAAATTGGATAAACCTCATTCTAATTGGGTTCCGGATTTTGTACAATAGGTTGAAATACACATTGGTTAATAACATGCCAATTATCTTGATCTTAGATTTAACATATGCTGCTTCGAATCGATTTTTCCAATTATATTAATTCTATTCACTTTAAAAAGTGGTGGTCTTGCAAGGATGCATTCTAGATTATTTGTCAAAATCCTTAATAACTTGGCTCCATGATACCAATGTGGAAACTAGAAGGGGTGTGAATAGTTTACAGGTTCATTTTAAAAAGTTTGCTTCAAAAAAATGTTTAGATTCCGAGTTAATATGTTTAACCCAATCTACTATGAACAAGCAATAACTATCTAAACTAAAACTAGATAACAACAATAATAATGTAAAGAGATAAGGAAAGGAACAACCAAACCAAGACACTAAGATCTTATAGTGGTTCGGCTACGAAGCACCTCTTCGCCCTATTTCACTCCTCGAGTATTGACTCGATATTTCACTATGTCAACAAGCTCCCTTTAGGCGTAGAAAACCGTTTACACGTCGCTTACGTTATTTTCTGACACTAAGCTAGATGTCGAGTCCTAATCTTAGCTAGAGCCAATCTACCACTTCACAATCAAATACAAATCCACTTAAATCTACACTATCGGTAATACACCATATCCGGCAATCACACAAATACATAAGATTAATTACAATAGAGGTTTGATACTTAGAACGAAAGGAGGAGAGATCACTAATTCAAAATTCGTTTCTTGGTAAACACGGAACGTGTTCTTCTCTTGGCACTTTGAAAAGAGAGGAAGAGATGAGAAGAAGAATTAGTTCAACTGAACAATAGATCAAGAGATGTCAGTGATCAAGATATTTAGTAAGATAAAGAAGATTTTTAGAGAGAGAAAGAAGTATGAGAAAATTTGTGCCAAAGAGCAAAGATGGCTATTTTCACAAGGCGTGGTACCCAGTATTATAGCGTGGAAAGCAACGGTCCAATGGCTTGTAACACCACCATTTTTATCTATAGCAGCGGAAGCTAATATGGGGTATTTCTTCTAACAAGGTCCATAGTTCCATAATCATAGTAAACGAATCAAAAAGAGTTGTTTTTTGAAAATTTTAGTTATCATTCATTATTTCATCGAGTTTTTATAACGAAGGTCCCAAAATCTAAAACACTAAGTTTTAATAATAAAAAGTTTTGCCTATCTTCAAGTCCTGCACTCCATGCCAGAAGGTTGCTTACTTACCTGAGATAAAAATGCGCTAAACAGTTAACACAAAGGTTTGATGATTTTCATAAGGTTTAAGTTTAAATAATTTGAATGCAAATTCGATATTGGTTACGTTGTTTATTACACCGTTATTTGTAAAATAATACTATTTCCATTAGCTCATGAATCCGAAGCCTTGGGATATATTTGATACGTTATAGCCCCAACGGGTGCCTTGCCGAAAACACCCACAGTTATATTCTATAGTGTGCAATTGGTTACGACCTGATAACTAGTACACCAACAGGGAGTCCAGCCAAATAGATCTATTCACAAACATTCGCGCTCACTCAGTAGAGTAATTTAACGGTTCATGATATTGGGGAACCTAAAGGAAAAAATAGTTACTTAGGCAATAATAATTCAGGATTGCATCTTATATAATTGCATTTAATGGGTTTTATAGCATGTTCACCTCGCCTTGGGGGTTTATAAAAACATTTGAAATATTGAAATGCGGGATATGAAATCACCTTATAGTTATAGGGAAATTGAGTTATAGCAAAGGGAAATGGAATAAAAGTAACGGCTTCGTCTCACCCGCAAACATGGGAGGGTATATGACAAGTTTTAATTTGATTGAATATGTTTTACATTATGATGAATATCATCTTTGATTGAATTATTATGGAGTATTGTATCACCGTTCGGGCCATCATAATTTATAGGTCATTTAGTAAACGTTTGAGGAGCTAGGGCACTTTAATCGTAAACCCAACAATCTGTCAGAACAGTTTTTTTAATACAAGATTGAAACCTCTTAACTATGAAGCTCCTAGTATTGTGTATTACGATTAATCGTTTTAAGCCGTTTCGATTAATATTGGAAATGATAAGCACGATCAAGCGTGTTTAATTAACAGTTACTTTCTCTGTAATGTTTTTTAAACATTGTGTTTTTGTACTTTTTCAAAATGTTTTAATTTTAGACTTAAGAATGAAAAATGCAAAAATATACCCTTGGTGTTTGCTCTTTGACGAGTTTTGGTCCTTCTAGTTTAAAAGAAATCACAAAGTAACCTTTGCACTTTGAAAAGTTGACATAATCAGACTCCTATAGTTATACTTTAGAAATATGACAATAAATAGTCTAATGTACTTATAAGTTTTCAAAAGTTACGGTATATACCCCTTGCATGGAAATGATTTACAAAACAAGTCCAAAATCCATAATAATGATATTTTTCAATATGAAAAGTAATTTACAGGTTATAGCTTATTAATATAAGCTAAAATATGAAGATTTAACATAATGAAAGTTTAAAATAATGATTCGTTAAGCTAGGAAGCAAAACGGGTCAAATTAGGGTTTTAAAATGAAAACGCGTAGGTTTTAAGTTCAAATTCCTTCAAGACTTGATAAAGTTGTTATATTAATATTAGTTAAGCATGTTAAAATGGATTATAACAATATTTAACCATTATAACATTTAGTTTTAAGAAAAACATAAAATTAGGGTTTCGGGTGTACGGTTTTGGATCAAAATGGAAAATGAGTATGAATTGAGTTATAAAACTTTAACAAGAGTATATTTAGGATCATTATGAACATTATAGAGTTAGGAGCAGGTATGATGATCATAGAACCAGTGGTTTAAGTTATAGCTTGAAAACGGGTTGAAAATCGGAGACTTTAGTTCCGTAACTTACTTAAGTCCTAGATAACACTCCCGGGCTTCTTTTCTTAGTTTCTTTTGCTTCACTTCTGTTCTTGAGACCTCTTAGGAACTTATTTGATAAAAGTATTTATACTATTAAGGGTTATAGAGGAGGAAGTAGGGGATGAGTTAGAATGAAGAGTTTATGCTCCTATTTATAGTCGAATGGAGTCTTGGTGACCAATGAGACTTAGAGATCTGGTTAGGACATGTATGAGAGCTATAGGGTGATGTGTAGAAGCTACATGATGAGTTTCTAGGGCTAGATGAAACTGCTTAAGGGATGTTGGTTTGTTTCTGTGTGTGCCGGCGGGTAAACAGAGCGAAAAAGAGATGTTTATGTGCTTCATTTTAGACAATGAAATGGTGAAGATATTTGTTGGAGCTGCTTGTAAGCTGCTTTAGGGATGGAGGTGCTTGTCATTGAGGTGCTTGGTTGCAAAAGGATTAGTCAAAATGGGTAGAAATGCAAAAACATGGCCGCGGGTCTCTTTAGGGCTCGAATTGAGTTTTCTAGCTTGGAATTCGAGTACATTTGTGTTATAAGCATGGATTAATGATCACAAGGTTTGTACTAAGGGTTATTAACAAGATTTGATAGGTGGTTTGGGTTTAAAATGGGTGAAAATGGGTAAACGGGTCATAGTTTGAAATTAGGGTTCATTTAGGGTTTTCTAGCTTTAATTCTTGTACATTGTTGTTAATAATGGTGAAATGAAGATGAAATGTGATTGATAATGTTGTAATTTATGTTATTACAACTTATTTGAGTATTGGTTTAGGTTTACAAAGAAACGGGTCATGGTTTAGAAACTAGCTCGGTTTTAGGGTTTAGGGTTTTGAATTAGGGTTTTGAGTGTAAAAATATGTGTGAGAGCTTATGAGTAGAATAATTAGGGTTTATACATTGTATATTGAGTGTAGTAGCTTGTACAAAAGTGGTGGTGAAGAAACTAGAATGAAAACGGAGGTAAAATGGCTATTTTGGAGATCATGCTTAATGACTTGTATATTGTACTTTTAAAGACTTGTACTTTGAGTTGGAGGGAGTTTATATTTCAAATGAGATGTTATATTACTTGTACATATGCTTTAGTAGCTTGTGCATTCACTTTAGATATTAATCTTTCATGAAATTAGGGTTTAGAGGTATACGATAACGGTTTAAAGCCCGTTTTGATATAACTTTGCAAATGGTATATTATATGAGTAATGTACTTTGTAAAAATGATATTATGATATTGACTTGACATGTTATGATGTTTTCTTGACATATATGAAGATAGGATTTCCATAGGTAGGTTGCGTGAGCTCGTTAACTTTAGATATGCAAGTTACATTGCATATTAAGATATTGGTAATGCAAGTAATGTAATAAAGCGAAAAATTTCCCTAAAAAAGGTGGTTCATATATAATAGATAGATAGTACTTTGAATCTAACTTAATAGATGGATATTTACATTGATGAAAATTTACGGGTTGTTATACTGGCGGCGGTCCCATATATATAAGGGGGCCGCCAAGCCTAAAAGGGGGTCGCCAGTAAACTCCGCTCCCTTTTTTGTCTTTTTGTAGGGAATGTTGTATCTAGTATAGAAGCTTCTGTTTTAGGGGGGAAATTTAAATTTCAAATTTTAAGTTTTAATAAAACTTTACTTTTAATTAGAAAATATTTCGTATAATTAATTTTGTAAAAATGTAATGGATGAGAAAAATATTTTCTTGATCACTAATCATGCTTAATGATTTGTTTGTTCATACCTTAAGTGATCACTAATCTTAGAAATGGAATTTTACGATTAATAATTTGTAAACATTTAATTTTATAATAAATGTTTTTATATTTTGTTATTATCAAAATGTTGAGAGGTCAAAAAATGTATATAACATTTTTAGACATTATTTGTATTAACATAATTCAATACTTCTCAATCTCAAATCATCTCATCTTAGATCTAGAATAGTTAGGAAGAAGTTCTAGTAGAATTATTGAAGAAACACCTTGTTCTTCATCACATTCCAGGTTATAATCGAAGGAAGATACTATTTGATCTCAAAAGTTATGCTAAGAAGTTGTTATAGTCGTTATAGTTGAATTTACAAGTTGTTATAATATTCGTTCGAAGGAAGATTCTTGTAAGCAATGCACTATTTGCTATTGAATTTGGTATAAACACATTTCTCTACTTTTATATTATGAATTATGAATTGATCATGCTTGTTATGTGTTTTGAATTGATGAATATGGAGTAGTTTAACATGTTTATTTGGGGATTATGAGGATACCATGGATCTAACTTGGATTAACTAATAAGTTTTAGAAATTATTAATACGAACTTGATGTTTTTACACTCGGGTCTCTTTGTAACATCCATGATTTAATCAGGTTAGTGATACCTTTAAAAATGGCTAAGAGTTTATTTTGTGTGATTCTTATGTGCTATGTGTAATTTATGTGTGTGCTAAGTGGTTTGAATAGGTACATGATACCGTTTTGAGGTGTATGATCATCTCATTTTGAGTGCATTTGTGTTTGGTGATGAGTATTCCATTTGTTCACTTATAGTGATAATGGAAAGGAAAGGCGTATTGCATGCAATGCTACGTAAATAGTTGGATGAGTTTGTGTTAAGCGGTTTTGGGAAATGTATCATGTTGGAAATAAGTGAAGTGAGTGAAATTTGGATATTTAGGGTAGACTTTCTAAATATAGAAAGTGAAATGAAAAATGAAAAGTTATTTTTAGAAAGTTTAGTAAGTTGCGTTTATGTAAAAAGGTTTACCCAATTAGCTTAGGTTTTTATGAAAACTTAAGGTAATGAAGATAATTAGTTAATTAATAAATAAATATATATATATATATATATATATATATAAAGGGGTGTTAACCGGCCGGTTTAAAGAAAAAAAAAGAAACAAAGTTTGACTATAATTAGGATTCTATTAGTATAAATACAAATTTAATAAAACCCTAAATTACTTTTTCTCTCCCTCTCCCCTTGTGATCGGCCGAACCCTCAAGAAGAAAAAAAAATTTTTTTTAATCAAGAACAAGTTGGTGATTTAGTGTTCAAGAATCAAGGTTTAGGTATGTTCGTTAACCCTAGTTGTTTAGTTTTCTTTAAATCATGTAACAATTAATATGATGGATCTAGGGTTTACATAAAATACAGATTATATATGAACTTTAATGATGGTATGATGATTAGGGTTAGTTTAGGGTTATGATCATGCATGTTGCATGTTAGGGTTTGCGTTAGAACATGATTTAGAGTTGAGCAGAATTTAGGGTTGTGTTCAACTGATGATATCTAGATGTTAAAAACGTGTTTTGATATGATTCAAGTGCCTAAATTGTAGTTCAAAGAGTCTATTTTCCAGAAAGTCTGGCCTCGAATGATTTGGAGTTCTGGAAGTTGGTTAAATATTGGTTACAAGAAAAGTTGTCAAAACAGTAAATACGGGTCAGAATTAGGTCATGTTTAGGAGGGTAAAACCCTAACTTAAAAGTGGAATTAAGGTTAGCCAATCTACAGTGATTAAGTTCTATATGTATATAAAGAAACCCTAGAAGGATAGCTTCTGATTGTGTGTCTAAGTAGGGTAATTAGGGCCATACATTTTAGTGTGCAATCAGATCCGAATTAGGACAGTTTTGAAGTTGGATTTTATTTGGGATAGTTACACATGTAATGGGAGCTTGGGAATCACAAGGTAGTTAGTAAACTCATAAATGAACTTAGGTGATTTTTGGTATAATTTATGAAGGTCAGCAAGTAAGGTTTTTAAGAGAGTAAAGATACACTAAAATTCTGCATTTTTGAATCAATTGTAGTTATCTAGTGTAATGGGTTAATGAGATGGTTAAGGTTGGGCATGGTGTCGGGGTGACCCATGATGGTTAATCAAACCCTTAGACATCCATCATATGTGTGTTACATGGACTAGAGCTTTTAGCTTGGTCGCATTAGTACCGACGTGTTTATTTATTTGTATAGTTGCGTGATAGGAATTGGAAGCTGCGTTTTGAGCATTCAGGTGAGTTACATAGTCCCACTTTTTACATTGTTTTAAACTTGGGATGGAAATGATGCAAGTGTTGAAATGAGTTTTAAATTGTTGTGATTATGTGTTAGTGTAAATGCATGGACTATTATGTGACTGATATGCGTTATGTGCTACATGTTTTGTGATGTGATATTGAGATGTTGCCTAGTCAGGTGGATTACTTTCGGGTATCCGTAGCCTGAGATATAGGGAAAGAGATTTGGTTATGTGATGTGATATTAAGTTGTTGCCTAGTCAGGAGGGTTACTTTCGGGTATCTCCGGCCTGAGCTAGAGGGAAAAAGGATTTGGATTGATCCAAGAGCGATTGAGGTCGTCTGCTTGGTGTTTGATTAATTGGATTTGGATTGAATTGCATGTTAGCTTGTATGTTAGTTAGCATAATTGTCATGCGAAAGTATTGTTTTATAATCACAGTAATTCGGTTAATGATTTTGGTAATGGATTGAATATGTGTGTCTAAAAACCTATGTTTCTCACCAACCATTGTGTTGACGTATAAGCATCATTTTTAGGTATTCAGCAGGATGAGATTAAGGTTAAGAAAAGTGGCTAGATGGACCGTAGGCAGCTGGCGAAGTTTAGTTATCTAGATTTTGTTATTTGTTTTGGATGATGAATGTTATTTGTTTTGCTTTGTTAGGAAGTATGAATGTTTGCATGTCATGACATTGACGTGAACTGCCTTTATTTCAATGTCAGACGCCTTTTGGATTTTGTTGATGTGTTTGGGTATTTTCATGACACTGCGTGTCTATACCTTGTATTTTTATGCATGTTTAGTTTCTCTATATAGACGCCAATGTGTTGTGATGATTCCCTTTCTCGTCACGCCTCGCGTTTCCGACTTGGCGGGGTGTGACAGATTGGTATCAGAGCTAGGTTATAGAGAAGGAGGTGGTTAATCCTAGACTATAACCTAGGGGTCCTTCATGTAGATGCATTTAGGGCTTAAGTGTTTATTTTTATAACTGCTATGCTTCCCCTATATTTTGCGTAGCTTTTATATTTCCTATAATGTTAAGTTATCGTCTTAGTTTTGCTGCCTACCCAAAGCTGATTTAGTGCGTATTGCCTCGTTATGAGTTAGCTATGCCTTCCTATTTTCATAAGAAGTTTCGTTAGGGAACCGTCTTTGCAACCGGGCATAGGAGTTTCATTGAGTCAGGGACAGGACTTAGGATGAGGAGAACAAATCATAGGACTCGAGTTCCAATTGGCCTTTACCCATGCCATATTGAAGAAAAAATATGACAATAAAGGAGGTTAGGGCAGAGTAAGTCATGGAATGGAAGAAAAAGGTGACAACCAAGGGGGTATTGTCATCAAGTTTCCTAGAAAGTTTCATGGATACAAGTTAGCAACGGAAGAAGAAGTAGAGGAGAATGAAGGGTTGAAGGAAGTTTGGGAACAGATGGAGTATGTGATTATTTGACAGCCGACTCGGTCTTGAATCCACAGCTGTAGTTAACCTTAGGGCATTATAATCACATATTTTTGCACAACTATAGAGCGGAAGCTAATACTGAGGTATTATTTCATAGTACAACAATCATAATCATAGAAAATGACTCAAAAGTAGACGTTTTTAGAAGATAATTAATCATTCATTATTTCACTCAAAGTTTTTACAAACAGAAATCAGAAGGTCCCAAAATCTACATGAAAACATAAAGTTTGAATGATAACAGATTTGCTATCCTTATAGTCTGGATGCTACTTCGTACCATGTAATATCTCTAGTTACCTGAGATAAACATGCTAAAAGGGTAAACACAATGGTTGAGTGAAAATATTAGGTTATCCATAAACAGTCTTGAAGACATTTCATATTAACAGTGGGTTACGTTTGTTCTATACCCATAAGTATAATAATTTGCAATGAGTATCAATTAATTATGGATAAACAGTCGTATTGCCCTAAGCTTGACACCTGGACATTGAGATAATCAATAATCACAAGAAATTGCCCCAACGGGTGCCTTTGCCAAACACCCGCATAGTGATTCAAATAAAGTGCGTTTGGTTACCAGAAAGTATAGATACACCAACGGGGGAGTTTAGTCCCAAATTGGCTATATATACCCTCGATTTATAAACTTTTACAAGTTTAGTCCTTTATATATAAAGTATATATATATATATTAAAACCTTTAACTTTGAAACTTGGCAAGATAGGTCCTTATAGTTATAACTTTAGGAAAATGACATTTCCAGCCCCTCTAGTTATAAATTTTAGAAAGTTACGATATATACCCCTTGCATGGAAATGATTTACAAATCAAGTCCAAAAAGCCATGCAAGCTTATTTTAAGGTTCCAAATGATATTTGCAGGTTTTAGCTTATTAGAATAAGCTAAAATAAGATGTTCTAACATAACAAAAGTTTAGATAAAGGATTCATTAGCTAGAAAATCAAAACGGGTCGTTTTTAGGGTTTTAGTAAAAAAACACATAGGTTTGAGGATTCAAGGCTTCAAACAAGAGTTTATATATGATCTTAAGAGTATTATGAACATTCTAAAATAGATTATGAGCTTATTGAACAAGATTTGAGCTTACTTGAGCTAAAATGGGTCGAATGAGGGTTTTTGGGTTTGTACACCTAGAAACGACTTCAAGGCTTCCTTCTCTTGATTCTTGGCTTCTATTCTGATCTTAGGGACTTCACTTGATCATCCTTAGTCTGAGTTAGAACTCCGTTTGAGTGGTGATGAAGATTTGAGCTAAAATGGGTGGAAATGGGTTGTTTGAGTTCGTACGCCTAGAAACGACTTCAAGGGTTTCTTTTTCTTGATTCTTGGCTTCAATTCTGATCTTAGGGACTTCACTTGATCTTCCTTGATCTTGTTTAAGACTCCATTTATGTGTTTGATAAATTTTTGAGGTGTGTTTGAATGGGGTGGGAGTTTCGGCTATTTATAGGGTCGAATGACCCTTTGTGCCCAAGTTATCTTGGTGTAGGGATCAAGTGTTGTAGGGGGTGACTAATGAAGGCTAGATGGTGAGTCTTGAGTGCTAGGAAAGTAGCATGAGGAGGTGTAAGGGTGTGGAGGGGGTTCGATTTACAAAGGGGTGACAAAGAGGTTTTTGGAGTGCAAGTAGCTTAGAAAGAGGTGATGGAGTTGGTTGCTAGGCTGCTTGGGGTGGTAGTAGGTTAGTCATAGAGGTTCTTGAGGTGTTAGGGTGATAGCTTAGGTGTTAAATGGGTCAAAAATGAAAGAAAAAGGGTGTCGGGTTAGTTTTGGGTTCGGGTTAGGGTTTTTGGTTTTAAATTCGAGTTAGGGTTAGGGTTTAGGTTTAGGGTTTAGAAGTCATGCATTAAGTGTTTGTACCTTGTGCTAAAGTGGTAGTAAGAAACTAAAGTGATTTAGGAGGTAAAATGACCTAGTTTGGTTTTCTTGCATTATTGACTTGTACATTAGGCTTTAGAAAGTTGTAACTTGATTTAGGAGGGAAAATATATTCAAATGTTGTGCATTGTACACTTGTACACATGCTTGAAGGCTTGCACATTCATTTTATATGTATACATTACATATAATTAGGGTTTTGATATAAACGTTAATGAATAAAGTCTGTTTTGATATAACGTTGCAAATGGTATGTTAAATGGATAATGTACTTGGTAAAAATGATATTAGAACATTGACTTGACATATTAGGATGTTTACATGATATAAACATAGATATAGATGGCATTGGTAGAGGTTGCGTGAGCTCATTTACTTTAGTTATGTAAACCACATTACATAATGGAATAAAGCAAAAAAATTCCCTGTAAAAAGGTGGTATATATAATAGATGGATATTACAGTGCATCTAATTTAATAGATGGATAATTACATTGATGAAAATTACGGAGTGTTATAGATGATCAGCCTATGTGGGAAATTGCTAAGACTGTAGCACCGACTCCTAATTCTGCCATTGTTCAAATCAATGTTGATGACAACTTTGTTATCAATAGTACTCACTTAAATATGATTCGGGAAAATAAATTTGATGGTTATCTGCGAGCCGATTCCACATCCGTGAATTTCTCGCAATCTGCGACATGTTCAAATATGGCAAAACTCAGAGCGAAGCCATAAAGCTTTTGATATTTCCCTTTTCCATGTGCGATGAAGCTAAAACCTGGTTTAACGATCTTAATGAAGAGTCTATAACATCGTGGGACCAAATGAGAAGAGCTTTTATAAACAGATTCTTTTCACCTTCATTATTTAACCGTCTTTTACTTGAAATCAGAAATTTCTCTCAACTCGTATGTGAAAGTCTAACCGAAGCCTGGTTAAGACTCAAGATCATGCTTCGAAAATGTCATGGGCACGGTCTGACCAATTATTATCTACATAGTAAGTAATATACTTATGTATGTAAATGGACTCTGGTTTTGGACTGGATCGTATTTTGGACTTATAAATATCCTAATGGACCCTTGTTGGGCCTTAAGGCCCAATAAGCGATATTTAGTCGTAATGAGAGTTTTGATAGACTTTTAAAAGTGAAAATGTATTTACGAAGTGATATTGAATGATATTTTGGGAAATATGTTTTAGTAAACGTTAAAGATCGAGGTTTTGGAATTTTGTCGAAAAGTGTCGAATTTGTGAAAATTGTTGAAAATGAGGTTTGAAACCTTGGAAAACGTTGTATAAACGTACGGGTCATGTCGAAATTTCGAAAAAAGTTTATACTTAGAAATTTTCCTAAAGACATGATTTTTGATTTTAAATAATAAAATATTATTTAATTATTTTATTTATTTAATAAATTCACTAAAAGACAAAAAATATAATTTTTCTCGAAACTTCTCTAATGTGTTTATCATGAATAAATGTTTCATTTTTAACCATATAATGATTATTTTGAGGTGACTAAGGTTTACCGAATAGACTTGTCGAGATATATTTATACTTATTAATTATAAATATTTATTTATATTACTTATCTATTATTTTCTCTAAATAGTATAAGTAGGTATATTATCGGGGAATGAGATTTGATATGAGATTATGGTGAATAAGTGAGTCAACCATCACACCACTAAATTGTTATGGGTAATTGTACAACGCGTCTAAACTCTATGCATCAAACGGAAGATTGTTTTGGAAATGAATGATTAAAATGAGACATTAACTGGACTAGGTCGTGTGCGGGCGTCGTTGTATTTGCTTGTGTGATTGAGAATTGGGTTGCCTAAAGTCTTGCTTGAGGTGAGTTCTTGTACCCCACCTTTTTACTATTTTTCTTTTTGGGGGAAATGATACTCAAATGTGTTATGAAATGTTTTAATTGATCTTGTGCGAAATGGTGGTTTGGTTTTAGGACAAGATATGTGCTTTGACTGCTATGTATGAATATTATGTGGTTGATTTACTTGCATTTACTAAGTGTACAGCATGGCAATGTTTCTGTGTGGTCCTTTGCATGTACTGTGTTTGGCGATGCAAGGTTCCGTGTGGTACTTGCCATGTTCTGTATTTGGCTCATTACACACATAGGTTTCTGTGGGTACTTGCATGTACAGTGTTTTGGCATAACAAGTTTTCTGTATGGATCGCCCTAATATAGTGCCAGCTGGTAGGATGGCCCTATTAGGGTGCGTAAGTGAACATATTGTGATTGACGAGTGGGGATGATATGTCTTGGATTTGTTAGCATATTTTTCACTTTCCATAATAGCACTATTGTCCAACGGTTTGAAATATTGGCACAGCTTTTGGGTTTAAGGTGAAACCTACGAGCTCACCAACATTATTGTTGACGTTTTCGAGTATCATTTTCAGGTGAAGTGAAAGAAGAGATTTGGGTGATATGTGAAAGCAGACTAGAAGTATCCCCCGTTTGGATTTATCGTTTGAAGTCTTGCTTGCTTGTTGTTTGATTCTAGTATTTGGATGATTTTGAATAAGTTTGGATTTTGGACCCCTGTGAGGGCATATGAATAATTGTAAGAGATTGTAGATTTAGTTGCAATTTGGGACATCACTCGAGGTTGTTCGAGGTCGATGGTCTTCATAGCACGGGAATTTTTATGCATTGTAGTTTTCTCTATTTTGTATCTTGTGTTATGATTGATTATTATGTTGCATTCCTGAGTTTTTGCCTTTGTCGGGGTGTGACAGATTGGTAATCAGACCTAGGGTTATAGAGAACTAGGTAGATTGGCCTATGACTATAACCTAGATCAGTCGCTCTAGTTGGGTATAGATCTATGTGCGCGTGTTTTCCGCTTTTGTATGCTTTTGTGTATTCGCGGTTTAGCGCTTTAGTTATGTCAGTCATTGAAATGTGTGAGCTCAAAATTAAAAATACTGAGTACGACTGGGAAAGGATGCGGATATAAATACGGTGGCCAACGTAGTTATAAAAGTATCACAACTTACTCGTACTTGGTAATACCGTTCACACAAATTAATGTTGACACCATAAGGGGGTATTATGTGTATAATTATGTATATAGTAAGATATTCTATATATATGTTAGTCTTCCTACCTACCTAACGTTGCCCATGTTCTCCCTCGTGTAGATAATGCCGCCAAAGATGAGGACCTGAAGTGCTGGCTGGCATGTTGCCGAATAACGAGGTGGGTGAACGGGTTGGTAGAGGTGGAAGGGATAGAGGACATAGGGGAGGTAATGATGAAGTTGTTGACGAATTAAATGGTCAAGGGAATGACCAGGGGTTGGGAGCTAATAGGAATGTAGAGGGAGTCAATAGGAATGTAGAGGGAGTCAATGGGGGTGTAGGAGGAGCACCCGACTTCTCGACGATCATTGCTCAACAATTGCAGAAGCTCTTACCCACCATTTAAGCTCAGGTTGGTAACCAAGGAAATATTGGAAATCAAAATGGTAATGTGGTTAATGAGAATGTTCAGGAGAACGTTAGGAATGTGTTAGTGAATGGCAACCGGGTAGGTTGTTCATATAAGGAGTTCTTAGCTTGTAACCCTAAGGAATATGATGGTAAGGGAGGTGCTGTAGTTCTTACTTGGTGGATTGAGAAAATGGAGTCCGTGTAGAATATGAGTGGTTGTAGTATTAACCAAAAAGTGAAATACACTGCTGGTTCATTTGTGGGTAAGGCTTTAATGTGGTGGAACTCTCAGATCCGCACGCTAAGCCGGGAAGTTGCTGTTAGTATGTCATGGAATGACTTTAAGTTTATGATGATAGAAGAGTTTTGTCCTAGTCATGAGATGCAAAAGTTGGAAACTGAGTTGTGGAATCACGCCATGGTCAGGGCTGGCCAAGCTGCGTATACCGATAGGTTTCATGAGTTGGCTAGGTTAGTTCCACATTTGGTGACTCCAGAAAGTAGGAAGATTGAGAGATACGTGTATGGCCTTGCTCCACAAATCCGTGGGATGGTGGCAGCAACGGAGCCAAAGACTATACAGAAGGCTGTGCAGATTTCTGGTGCACTGACTGATGAGGCTGTTAGGAATGGATCAATTAAGAAGGTTGAGAAAAGAGGAAATATGGGGGAACCTAGCAAGGATAAGAATGGTAGGGATGATAATAAGAGGGCTAGGACTGGGAATGCTTTTGCTACTACTGTAAACCCTGTAGGAAGAGAGAATACGGGTACTTGGCCCAAGTGTACCATCTGCAACTCCTTCCACGCACCCGGTGGGCTTTGTCGCACATGCTACAACTGTAACCGCCCAGGTCATTTGGCAAGGGATTATAGAAGTGTGCCAAGGAATGTGAATCCTGTCAATGCTAGAAACCCAACTGTTAGGGCATGTTATGAGTGTGGTAGTACCGACCATGTCAGGCCAGCTTGCCCTAGGTGGAATAGAGCACAAGGACCGGGAGAAAATCATCCAAATCAAGTTGCTGCTAATAACGGGGGTCAGGGTCGTGGAAACCAAGGGAACCAGGCTAGGGGTAGGGCATTCATGTTGGGAGCAGAGGAAGCTCGCCAGGATCCGAACATTATGACGGGTACGTTTACTTTGAACAATCATTTTGCCACTACCTTATTTGACTCTGGTGCCGACTATAGTTTTGTTTCCACTACCTTTATACCTCTGTTAGGCTTAGAGCCCAGCGAATTAGGCTTCAAATATAAGATTGAGATAGCTAGCAGGCAGCTAGTAGAGATTGATAAGGTTATTAAGGGTTGCAAACTAGAAATCGAGAGTCATTCCTTAGAACATCGACTTGATACCTTTTGGGCATGGGAGTTTTGATGTGATTATAGGTATGGACTGGTTGTCTAAATATAAAGCTGAAATAATTTGCCATGAGAAGGTAGTGAGGATACCACTACCGGATGGCAAGGTACTTAGAGTATTAGGAGAGAGACCGGAAGAGAAAGCGAGATTTTTGATGGGTGTTAAGAAACAAGAAGAGATTGTCGTGGTTAGAGATTTTCCTGAGGTATTTCCGGATGATCTAACTGGATTACCGCCTATTCGGGAAATTGAGTTAATCCTTGGAGCAACGCCGGTAGCAAAGTCTCCTTATCGTTTGGCCAAACCATTCTAATTGGAGAATTTGTCGGGACAACTCCTGGAACCCCAAGGACAAAGGTTTCATTGACCAAGCTCATCGCCTTGGGGAGGCGCCGGTAATAGTTCATAAAAAAATGATGGTTTCTTATAGATAGTGCATATCAATATATAGCATTAAATAAGTTGATTTGTTAAAATCGTTATCCGACTTCCTAGAATTGATGATCTAATTGGACCAACTGCAAGGGTCGCAGTTTTTTTCAAAGATAGATCTTAGGTCTGGATACCATCAGCTGAGAGTGCATGAGGATGACATTCCAAAGACTGTGTTTAGAACTCGTTATGGACATTTTGAGTTCACTGTAATGCCCTTTGGTCTGACTAATGCTCCAGCAGTATTTATAGATTTGATGAATAGAGTTTGTAGGCCTTATCTTGATAAGTTTGTGATAGTGTTTATAGACGATATCTTAATCTACTCTAAGACTCAAGAGGACATGTAGAACATTTAAGGTTATTACTTAGGGAACGCTTAAAAAGGAGAAACGAATGCTAAAGTTTCTAAGTGTGGGGAAAAAAAAAAAAAATTTGTTCTAGCTAAGAGAAGTGCAGTTTCTTGGGCATGTGATAAATTGTAAATGTGATTCAAGTAGACCCCTAGTAAAGATTGAAGCTAGTTAAGAATTGGAAAAGCCCCTAGAACTCCGACTAAGGTTTATTTCGTTTCTTATGGATGGTTAGGGTATTTACCGTAGGTTCATTTAAGAACTTTTTCCTAAGATAGCTAAGTTCTCTTAACTATCTTGACTCAGAATTGTAGACTTTTGAATTGGGTGAGAACAGGAATTGGCATTTAGGACCATAAAGATAAGATGTGTAATGCGCTTGTTCTAGCTCTCCCCAGTGCGCCTGTTCTAGCTCTCCCCTATGGACAAGAAGACTTTATGGTATATTGTGATGCATCCGGGCTAGGACTAGGCTGTGTGTTAATGCAAAGAGGTAAAGTGATAGCCTATGTGTCTAGGCAGTTGAAAATTCATAAGAAGAATTATACTACCTATGATTTGGAGTTGGGTGCGGTCATGTTTGCACTTAAGATCTAGGGACATTATCTGTATGGGACAAAGAGTGTCATCTATACAAATCATAGGAGTCTTTATCATTTCTTTAGTTAGAAAGAGTTGAATATGCGACAACGTTGCTAGATAGAGTTGTACTGTGAAATTCGCTACCATCCTGGTAAGGCGAATGTGGTGGTTGATGCCCTAAGTAGGAAAGAAAGAGTAAAGCCTAAGAGAGTTAGAGCTATGAATATGACCCTTCAGTCGAGTATCAAGGATAGGATACTGACGGCTCAGAAGGAGGCTGTGGATGAGTTTGCAGGATTGCAGAAAGGTTTGGATGAAATGATAGAACAGAGAAGCGATGGAACCTTGTACTACCTGGATCGAATATGGGTACCTTTGAAGGGTGAGGTGAGAACCCTGATAATGGATGAAGCCCATAAGTTGAAGTACTCTGTACACCCAGGTGCTGATAAGATGTATTATGATTTGAGAGATAGGTATTGGTGGCCTGGAATGAAAAAGGATATAGCTGAGTATGTTAGTAAGTGTTTGACTTGTCTGAAGGTTAAGGCTGAGCATCAAAGGCCATCTGGCTTGCTCCAGCAACCTGAGATTCCCGTATGGAAATGGGAAGGAATAGCTATGGATTTTGTGGTTGCCTAGGACTAGTAGTGGGCATGACACAATCTGGGTCATTGTGGACCGATTGACTAAGTCTGCTCATTTTCTACCTATGCATGAGGATTATAAGATGAAAAGGTTGGCTAGATTGTATTTGAATGAGATAGTTGCTAGACATGGTGTGCCGATCTCGATTATATCAGATCGTGATAGTCGTTTCACATCAAGGTTTTGGCAGTCAATGCAAGAGGCATTAGGAACTCAAATAGGGCATTTTCCCAGGACTCTGTTTAGACATGAGTATGGCTTATCACCCTTAGACAGATGGTCAGAGTGAGCATAACTATTCAGACTTTGGTACATGCTTAGAGCGTGCGTCCTGGACTTCATAGGAAGTTGGGATGTTCATCTTCCGTTGGTTGAGTTTTCGTATAGCAATAGTTATCATGCTAGTGTGAGATGTGCCTCGTTTGAGGCATTGTATGGTAGAAAGTGTCGTTCACCAATTATGTGGGCTAAGGTTGGAGAAGGTCAGTTGATAGGACCTGAGTTAGTGCAAGAGACTACTAAGAAGATCTCGCAGATTAAGGAAAGACTTAAGGTTGCGCGTAATCGTCAGAAAAGTTATGCTGATAAGAGGAGGAAGCCTCTAGAGTTTAGTGTAGGTACTAGTCTATCCTCAAGTGTCACCTTGGTAAGGTGTGGTACGCTTTGGGAAGAAAGGGAAGTTAGCACCTAGATTTGTTGGACCTTTTGAGATTATAGAAAAGGTAGGCCCTGTAGCTTATTGATTAGATTTGCCTGAGGAGTTAAACGGTGTTCATGACACGTTCCACGTGTCAAACCTTAAGAAGTGTTTGGCTAACCCAGCACTGCAAGTGCCTTTGGATGAGATTCGAGTTGATGCTAAGTTGAATTTTGTAGAAGAGTCTATGGAAATTTTGGAAAGAGAGTTTAAGAAGTTGAATCGTAGTAGGATTGCCATCGTCAAGGTTCGGTGGAATTCAAAACGTGGCCCTAAATTCACGTGAGAACGTGAAGATCAGATGAAATTGAAGTACCCGCATTTGTTTAGTGATGTTAGTAGTTGAATTTCGAGGACAAAATTCTTTTAAGGGGGATAGAATATAACCTTTGCCCTTTTTGTGTTCTGAATATTTCATTTATAGTCCTTTGACTATTTGACTTTTGTTATTTTATTCAGATTTTGTACCGTGCTGACGATGATGATGTTGAAGAATATGTGATGATTTTGAGGTTTATGTGATAATAAATAATCCCTTTTGGAAGATTATTGTGTTATTCCGTATTCCCGGGTGGTTAACCCGTGAATTTTAAGAATTGCCTAAAAATGAGTCTGACATTGTCTCGTTATGTCCAAATGAGTTTTTTGAAAAGGTTAAAGTGAAAAATATGTCGTGTAAATACTCTAGGTTTAATGGAAAAGTATTTTTTAAAGAGTGAATAAAAATGCTAATTAACTTTGAGGAAAATTTTACGGCTGAGTTTTACAAGTATTTAAGTGATTTTGACACGAAAAGAAAGGCCCGAGTCCCTTTGGATTCCATGGCCGGTCAAGATAAGTCAAGGAAGACAAGGTGGCTTAATTTTAGCTAACCTTGTCCCATTTGTACACTTATATGCTTTCCACTAGAAACATTATCCCATAATCCTTATCATTTCTTTTTCAAAAAAAAACACACATATAAGTGTGTGTGTGTGTGTGTGTGTGTATCCGGCCGCCACTACACCACCATAAATTTTCCAACTTTGATCGAGAACGTGATATTCCGGGTAGATACGAGTGTTTGGGTATTCATATAAACAACGTTTGGGTAGTCTGGTTCGTGTCGAAATATACATTTTTGAAGATTTTCTTGTAAGTTTCCAAATTTAAATTTCGTTTGTCCTTTTGGGTTTATTTTGATGCATAGATGTTAGTTGTACAAGTTGATCGTTGTGAAAATCGATTTTTAGAAACGAAACGAAAGAAAAGGGTGCGTTTGGTTCGTGTAACAATAAAAAGGAAAAAGAGGGTTTTTGTAGTTTTGATGTTGTGGTCGTGATGGTTGAATAATATATGATGCTAGAATGCTTATTTTTTATAGTAGCTTGTATGGCTTATTCGGGCTTATTTATATTTATTTCCTTGGCTTATTTGGGCTTATAGTGCCGACGTAATAGATTCTCCCAAAATCACTAGGAAAGTGATTTGAAATATTTGTGTTATTAGTGTATGTGTGGACTATTTATTAGGCCTTATGTAGTAAACGCCAAATGCGATACGTAGCTTATTAGCTTATTTTCAAGCTTAATATACGTATTTTGGAGTTTATGGACTCACGGCCCAATAAGTCTATTTGAGCCGCGGCTTAATGGGAGGGCTTATTGTGGTCCGGATTATTTTCTACATATAAGTATATACTTATGTATGTAAATGGACTTTGGTTTTGGACTCGGATCGTATTTTGGACTTATAAATATCCTAATGGACCCTTGTTGGGCCTTAAGGCTCAATAAGCGATATTTAGGTCGTGTAAATGAGAGTTTGATAGACTTTTAAAAGGAAAATGTAATTTACGAAGTTGGATATTGAATGATATTTTGGGAAATATGTTTTAGTAAACGTTTAAAGATTGAGAAGTTTTGGAATTTTGTCAAAAAAGTTCGAATTTGTAAAAATTGTTTGAAAATGAGGTTGAAACTTGAGAAACGGTTGTAATAAACGTACGGTTCCCATGTCAAAATTTCAAAAAAAGTTTATACTTAGAAATTATCCTAAAAACATGATTTTTGATATTAAATAATAAAATATTATTTTATTATTTAATTTATTTAATAATTCACGATAAGAACAAAAAATATATTTTTTCTCGAAACTTCTCTAATGTGTTTATCATGAATAAACGTTTCATTTTTAACCGTATAATGATTATTTTGAGGTGACTAAGGTTTACCGAATGGACTTGTCGAGATATATTTATACTTATTAATTATAAATATTTATTTATATTACTTATCTATTTTCTCTAAATAGTATAAGTATGTATTATCGGGGAATGAGATTGATATGATTGTGGGAATAAGTTGTCAACCATCACACCACTAAATTGTTTTGGGTAATTGTACAACGCGTCTAAACTCTATGCATCAAACGTGAAGATTGTTTTGGAAATGGATGATTAAAATGGGACATTAACTGGACTAGGTCGTGTGCGGGCGTCGTTGCATTTGCTTGTGTGATTTGAGATGGGTTGCTATCTCAAAGATCAGAGCGAGAGCGTGTGAGTTCATCGTAGCCCCACTTTTACTAAGTTGTTTTTCCGTTGAGGGAAAATGATACTCAATGTGTTTTGAAATGTTTTGAATTGATCTGTGCGAAATGTGGTTTTGTTTTTGGATAAGATATGTGCTTATGACTGCTATGTGAATATTATGTGTTGATTTACTTGCATGTACTGGGTTGGGCATGGCAAGGTTCTGTGTGGTACTCGCATGTACTGTGTTGGGCATGCAACGTTCTGTGTGGTACTTGCATGTACTGTGTTTGGCATGCAAGGTTCTTCTGTGTGGTTGTCGCCCTAAGGATAGTGCTCCAGCTGGTATGCCCTTTAGGTGCGTAAGTGACATATGGTGATTGACTAGCGGGATGCTATGTCTTGGATTGTAGAGCATATATTTCATTGTCATAATAGCACATTGTCCTCTGTGAAATATATTGCACAACTTTTGTGGTTTAAAAGTCAAACCTACAAAAGCTCACACCATATTATTGTTGACGTTTTTGAGTAATCATTTTCAGGTGAAGTGAAAGAATAGTAGTTTGGTGATTGTGATAGCAGACTTAGAAGTATCCCGTGTGGAATTTCGTTTGAAGTCTGCTTGTTTTGTTTGACTACTATTATTTGGCGAAGTTTTGGATTAAGTTTGGATTATGGTCCCCTGTGAGGGCATATGAATAATTGTAAGAGATTGTGGATTTTAGTTGCGATTTAAGACATCACTCGAGGTTGTTTGAGGTCGATGGTCTTCATAGCACTTGGAATTAATGCAATGTAATTTTATCTATTTTGTATCTTGTGTTATGATTGATCATTATGGTTGCTATTCCCTATTTCCTCCTATCCTCCGCCTTTGTGAGGTGTGACGACCTTCAATCCATCATAATCAAAACAAGAGTAATAATTTAGCCCAAGGTAAATAACCGAGTTAACGAATAATACCAAAAACTGAACTATTAACAAGAGTATAAGGAATTACGAGTTGTTTCCTATGGAATTAATTACTATGCTCGACCTCTTCTACTCATCTTATCTTCTAAAAATTGACTTTTATGGTTAAGGTATCGAAAATATAATTTAGCACACTGAAAACCCATTTTTAGGTTTTTTATTTATAAGGTCTGGAATTTGGTCGATACGGCGTATTGACTGAGGTCAATACGCGAATCGGGGTTTCTGGAGTAAGGGACCAGACGATAGATATCTTCCAGGAATATTTTAATACTATATCTTTGAATACGCGTATAGACTTCTTCTGGATACTGCGTATTGAATACTTGTTCCCTCGAGTCTTTAGTGAAGTGCAGGCACAGATACGTCGTATCTTCCTTGACGGATACCGCGTATTGGATGTTAGAATCAATTTCTTCATATATCTTCATTTAAGCTCCAGAATGCGTGCCATTTAGCTAATCTTCACCAAGTACTCCATAATTACTGCAATTATCAAATACAAACGATTAAGTAACAATTCTTTGCAATAGATTATACAAAAAAGGTTTATTTACCTGGAATAAATTATCTATAAAAGTAACTTTTAGTACTTTATTGAATGATGCATCAAATACATCTAATATTTATAGAATAATTCTATCCCATTATTAATTAACCACCCATTTTTGTATAAATTGATGCAAAGATTTGTTACTTTAATCATATTATATTTGAGAATTGTAGTAATTATGGAGTACTTGGTGAAGATTAACTAAAAGGCACGCATTCTGGAGCTTAAACGAAGATATTTTAAAGATTACTGTTCTGAAGACCAATACGCCGTATCCATCAAGGAAGATACGGCGTATCTGTGCCTGCACTCACCAAAGACCACGAAGGAAACAAGATCCAATACGCCGTATCCAGGAAAGGCAATACGCCGTATTCAAGCTTTATGGAAATAAAATATTCTGAAAGATATCAAACGTGGTCCCTACTCCAAGAAACCCCCCAATATGTCGTATCCAAGACATTTTATATGCCGTATCAAACCGACTCCAGACCCTATAAATATAAAACTCAAAAATGAGTTTTAAGTGTGCTAAATCATATTCTCGATACCTAAACCATAAAAGTCGATTTTCAAAGGAGAAAAAAAGCAGAACAGGTCGAGCAACACGATTAATTCCATAGAAGACAACATGTAATTTCTTATACTTTAGTTTTTGGTTCCATTCGTTAACTCGGTTAGTTTACCTTGGCTAAATAATTACTTTTGTATTAATTATGACATTTGAAGGCTAATACCTTCAGGTATTAGCCATTATTATGAAGATCTTAATGTTCGGTTTGTTTATCTGGATTTCTTAATTTATCGTTGAATTTCTTGTTGTATGTTTATCAATCATACTTGTTTATAGTGCTTTTTTTAATGCGACCATTGTCATTCAAAACTGGATTAGTGATACGACCAAGTAACTCGATAGCCGGGATAGCTCCCATAATAGTGATTTATACATCTAGAAACATAAGAGCATAATAACGACCTAATCTTTGCCCTTTGATAGTGAGCTTAGTTGAGTCAAAAGGTATCTTGGTTCAATGAGTATGATCTTGATTAATTGGTAAGACTTGTTAGTGGACTACTATTGTATGAATTTGCATTAAGCAGTAATTGAGGATAAAGTCCCGATGGGCAAGGGTTTAACAAGATTACCATTGCTTTAATCCCTAAGATAGATTATAATCATCAAATAAAGATGCTTTATACGCTGCGTATTTTAAATTGTGACAGAATTCTACGTGTCTAGGTCTTAGGAAGAAGTATCGCCTAAATCTAAGAATGATATGCCCGCTTTGAGAAAAGTAAATCCAATGCACTAAATAAACCAAACAACATTTTGATTGGATTAATAATGGATTAAAAACAGTTTCTTATAATTGGCTAAGACCGCTCTTTATCTTTTGTTTAATTTTGCCTTTGCTTGTGTTTTAGTGTCTTGAATTGGTTTTAGTACACACAAAACATGTGCTTGTCTCTTAGACTGAAATCCCTTTTTCCATAGACTTTAGAATTATACATAGGGATATTAGCATAGATTAGACTAACTTAGATTAGAAAAACCAAAGTATTAATAAATTGAAAGTGTTTCTCGCTCTTAGTGATCGACAACCTACTTACTACGAAACTCCCATCGACTGGCTACACTGCCCGTTAAAGTGTTGTTTTTGGTTAATTCGGTAAAATATAAATTTAAAGCTTGAATCACAAATAACACACCTTACTACAACACATCAAGTTTTTAGAGCCGCTGTCGAGGAGTAAGATTTAATCTTGATTTTTATTTGATATTTTAGTTTTTAGCATTAGATTAGATCTAACCCTTAGGCTTAGTGTAGTTTAGAATACGTTTATATTCCTGTCTGTTTGCTAATTGTGTTTATGTAACACGGCGTATTCAGTTTACTGAATATAACGTATAAGTTATTTGACGGTTTTTCTGCCCTAGTAAGTTTATTATAGGATGGACGACCCAAAGATTACTATGGAAGAATACATCAGGCTCGAGGAAGAAAAAGCTTGAAAACATGGGAAAGTGTTTAATTGGGAAACTATAGGGTAATGGTAAAAAAAAAAAGAAATCCCCCTGGGTATGCTGAAGATGTTCACGACCCTCATATAACGTTGAAACCGAATTCAAGCTATTGTCATCAATTATCGTTTTGACATCGAATAAAACACTCTCTTGTGAAACCCACTGTAAGTTCTCTTAACAATGAAATTGACTTAGAATATCGTTTGACGAATCCGACGATGAATATTACACGGTAGTTTTTGACAAAAACTCGTTTTCTTATAAAATAATTTATACTAATGATTTGAAAACCGATTCAGAAAACGATAATGAAAAAGTCAGTGTGCCTTTGTTTCTAACACCCGAGCCTACGGTTAGTTGTATTGATGATTTAGACTTCTTTAAAGATTTAAAGAATGAATTTTCCAGCCATGTGTTTAAAATGATAGCACTAACGACTAAATCAGATCTCTCAACTAAAAAACCACATTATGCCTCAACATATCGATGAAATTATGATTTGAAAGATGAAACATCATAGTCCGAATATGATGAAAGTTAACAAACAATTTTATACTTTAATGATCTATTTCCTTTAAACATAATTTATCCCGATGATCTAAAATCAAATAAAGACGATGATGATAATGAAATCGACATGATACAATCTTCGAGGGGTAATGAGAATACACAAAAGTCAAATAAGCTTTTTGAGTAAAGTCATGATAAAATCAATAAAGTTTTCATTATAAAAAGTTTTGTCATGGAATTAAATGTAAAAATCATGGCTTGGAATCATCTTGTCAACGGAATGCTATTCAATCTTATTAAGAATTTGTATGTGTCATTTGGCATTTCGTTCGACCCTAAACGATATTATAAGGATGGTGATTATGCAAGAATGTTACGGAGGCCAAGGTACGTTTTCTTTACTTTGTTTAATCTAGGTAAAATTGCCTCCAAGAAACAATACGGCGTATTAGGTTTAAAACCTATACGGCGTAACCACTGTTTTTTAAATATGTTTACTAAGTCAACAAATTCCTCAAAATATGGCGGATTGGACCGAACAAAACATACCGGCGAAATTGATTGTTCTGGACTATCAGTTCCTATAGGTTTTTATGCACTTTAAACAGTATTGTAGTTCTATCAATACGCGTATATGCATGTACATGACTCGATGTATTCAAACTGACTGATGCCGAATTTCGATACATTTTACAGGCTTCTTGATACGGCGTATCGGTTTCCTGTACAGTTTATTTAGTTTAGTTTAAATTAATCGTAGATACCCGAGATAGGATTTTGCATGTTTTTCCTACAATTTACACAGGACCTCGCTGAAAGCAAAGAAATCAACAATGTTGGTGGATAATCTACGATCTAGAAATTTTGAAGTGTTGGAGTCTTGAAACTTCAAGACAGCTGTTCAACACATTCTTGCTCATAAACTCACATTGGAGAATCTACGAGCAAAATACAGGGGTAGTTCTCTATTCTAATTCTTTTAAATTCCTTTTTAATGTCTTATCATATCAACAATGACGTTGTATAATTCCAGTGGGGATAGAATTAGAATGGTATACTTGCCTCTTTTACACACACTAAAATGCTTAAATTATGCTCAAATTTAAAAAAAATCAAGCTAACTTGTGAAATTACTTGAATTACATAACCTGCATACAAAAACCCTTGTTTTAGATTATTGTGAGATTTAACCTTGTTCCGTTTTCCAAAATGTTTCCCAAATTCCATAAAATATGAGTTGCCAATATTTGTAGATTTAGAACTTGTTGATATATCTATTCGAGACCAAAATATTGGGAGTAATTATTACTTAGATGGAGTAACTTGTTTAAATTGGTAAATTTTTAAGATTACATCCAAAAAACCCTTATATGTTGTTGTTTATTAACTAACTACAACTGGTTATTTAAATTCCCTGTATAAACCCTTATGTTTACTCTTATCATCTTAAGAGTAATCTACCCCTAGAAAAAACCAATAAGAGCCAAATCCTTTAGGAATATACACCAACTATCTATTTCGTTAACAACACCTTTACAACCTTAGCCAACCCTGATAGATTATGTCCATTTCTCAGTTGCAGTTGTTTAAAAGTGTAAAGTATGTTATTAACCCGAGTCTTGTTTCAATTTTCCTACCTTTGGTACGGTTGGGAAGATATTTGCACATTGCAAAAGGAATGTTAAAGTAGTCAAAACTCATGTATTATTACTTACCAACGCAATTATTGGTTAAGTCCCAAAGAAGAAGAATTAACAAAGGAATTATCCGGAGTTATTATGACGTGAAGATGGTGAAATTACACCGAGTTTCATAGTATAGTATAGCAAAAAAATCAAAATAATTTAGAAAATCACAACAAAAAAGAGGAGGAAAGTTTGAAGATAATCGTTTCGCAAAAGCTTAGACCGAAGGAATTATATGAAGGATCGATTATTCATTGATACGTCTTATAAGTCAACGATGTAAAGTGTTGTATAAAGTGGTAGATATAGCCACTTGTCTTGTAAAAGTATATAAAGTATGGGATGACTGAGAAGTTGACCGTTACGGGAACGCCAACTTTGGTTGTTGTTTTTATCAAGAGATCCAAGACGTCTGTAAATATTGTGTCTTTTTATCATGGTAACGATCAGAGAAAAAGTTGTCTAGGCAAACTTTATAATCTTGGACTAATATATTTGTTTCATAATTTTTTATTTACAAATAATTTGGATTCCCTTTCCTAATCATAAATCTAATGGGTTTTACGAGAAGGGTAACGAGCATGTATGTCTATTCCTCTTACGGCCATGTATGCATGTTCAGCTGCCTTGTTTGGTTTATTACAATTGGTGAAAGTTAGAAGATTCCTTCCCTATATCATTCTACTCATCCTAACCCTTGTTAAACTGAATATGATGTGATCGAACACACATGTCTAATCCAATTTTTCTATTTCAATCGGTGAGATAGTAACTCACTGGTTCACTCTTATCGTGCTGTCTGCTTTGAGATGTTCCGATAATGAGAACATGCTGAGTTTGATGAATCTAATGCAAATGTGTTAGAAAGATTCTATACTTTAGCTGGAAATCATATCAAGGAGATTCTTGATTTAATACAAGATCTCATCCTTGGGCCTGGTCCAATAACTCCCCAGATCCATCTACTCAACCTATTACGTATTTTATACTAACAAGTTGGCGTCATCCGTGAGACCAGAATACAACTGCGTTCTACAAAAATACTCACCATGAGCAATCACGAACAAACCACTCCTAGCCAACCCACGTCAGCGGTGCGGAACACGGTTGGGAGAGGAAAGGAGCCAGCTACGCAAGATCGAGGTGGGCCCGCGTCCGACGCAGCCCTCCGAGAATATTGCGACAAAAATTACAATCAGCTACTAATCATGGCTGAGAAGTTTAATCGGGAGAAAGAAAAAAGTGAAAAGCTGAAGGAGCTAAAACCCCAGCTTAACTTCGAAGGATGTTCCGGAACATCGCGGTACTCTGAGTCAAAAATGATGGACACCAAGGAACACGAAAAAAGGCACAGATCTAGGCGCTCCTGTAGCCCAAGAACTAATGTATTCTCAAGAATAAGACGTGAGCGGTCAAGATCACCAAGGAAAAGGTCGAAAGAAGAAGGCGTGTTTAAAAGGCTAGGAAGTAGGGGGAAGAGTGTGTCCACACTCTCAGACAGCTACAGACGAAACTCCCATTCAAAATAGACAGAAGCTCTCTCAGAAAGTGAGGATAGCGAAGGCGGGCACTGGAAGTCAAGATCAAAGGGAAAGAAATCACGTAGGGAATAGGATGAATTGTCCCAGCCATGGGTATGTGAGGAAGTAGATCCTTTCACACCTAGAATCCGTTACTTCGACTTCCCAAAAACAAGGATGCCCAGCCATATCAAGACATATGATGGAAGCAAAGATCCGGAAGATCATTTGAAAATCTTCCAGGCGGCAGCAAAAACAAAACGATATGTCATGCCAACATGGTGCCACATGTTTAACTCTACGCTGATGGGAAACGCGATAGTATGGTTTGATGACCTTCTGCCTGAATCAATAGATAGTTATGACGATCTGAAGAAAGCATTTTTGGAAAATTATCTCCAACAGAAGAAATGCATTAAAGATCCCATAGAAATCCATAACATCAAACAGCGGGAGGGAGAGTCTACGGAAGACTTTGTGAAAAGATATAAACTGGAAAGCAGGGATGTCAAGGGGGCTCCAGAATGCATGAGAATCTACGGATTCGTGCATGGAATTACAAACCCTGAGCTCATCAAACGTCTCCATGACAAAATCCCGAAGACAGATGATGAAATGATGAGAGTTACCATATCTTTCCTCTGGGGGGAAGTGGCAGCCTCAAATCACAAACGGAAGAAAACGTTTCCACCATGGAAACAACATGAAGGCAGCCAAAAGCAAAATTTCAAAAAAGGAGGTTTCCGGAACCAACAAAGGTCGGAAAGGAAGCAGGATCGGTTTTCCTTACTCATAAAAACTCCCAAAGAAATTTTCGCTTTAGAAAAAGGAAAATTCAAAGCTCCGCCACCAATGACAACCCTGGTTGAGAAACAGAACCATACAAAATTCTGCGAGTTTCATAGTGAAGTAGGGCATAACATAGACGAATGCATGCACTTGAAGAAACAGATTGAGGAAATGCTAAAAGCAGGAAAGTTGTCGCATCTGATTAAAGAACTAAAACAGAACAACGGAAAGGAACATGCTAAGGTGGTAAAGAAAGGAGAAACTTCCGAAAAGGAAAAAGCGTTAGCTATCCTAATGGTCCAACCCTGGGAAAGGGTGGCTAGACAAAGGATTACACAGAGTTTCTCTCTTAATCTGAAAATCTTGTTTCCACCCCTAGGGGAAGATGAAGGAACGGAAGGCCCAATGATCATAGAGGCGGAAATAGGAGGCCACTATGTATACCGTGTGTATGTAAACGGCGAATCAGCCTCATAAATTTTATATGAGCACTGCTTTAGCCAACTCCATCCGGAAATCAAAAAACAATTGATACCAGCCACTACTCCTTTGATTGGATTCAGTGGTGAAATAATATGGCCAATAGGGCAAATACAATTGTTGGTTAAGATTGGAGATGAAGAACACTCTACTGCGGCCTGGATGAATTTCATGGTTGTAAGATCATCGTCTCCGTACAATGGCATTATTGGAAGACTAGGAGTCAGAAAATTGCAAGCAGTTCCGTCAACAACTCACGGAATGTTAAAGATCCCGATGGAAGGGGGAGTGATTACCCTAAAGAGTAGCAAGTTGGTTCCGCTGGAATGCGCGATGGTCTCCGGAACTGAAGAAACCTCATCAGCTACCAAGCCAATAATAAAAGAAAGAGTCAAAATAGCAATAAACCCAGAGTATCCAGAACAAACAGTGATGATTGGCTCCACCCTCACCGAGGAAGGCCACAACAAGTTGTGTGGACTACTCCAGCGCAACTTGGACATTTTTGCATGGAAGCCCGCGGATATGACTGGTGTCCCAAGACACATTGCGGAGCATCGCCTAAACATACAGGAAGGATGTTCCCCGGTTAGACAAAAGAAAAGAGGGTAAGCGGCCGACAGAAATGAGGCAATACAAGAGGAAGTTGGGAAACTCGTCGAGGCAGGAATAATGAAGGAAGTACACTACCATGACTGGCTGTCCAACCCAGTAATGGTAAAAAAGCATGATGACAGTTGGAGGATGTGCGTCGATTTCAAAGATCTAAACAAAGCATGTCCAAAAGACGGTTATCCGCTACCGGAAATAGACTAGAAAGTGGAATTCTTGTACGGATTCCCTTTCAAATGCTTTTTAGACGCATATAAAGGCTATCATCAAATACAAATGGCAAAGGAAGATGAAGAAAAAACTGCATTCATCATAAGCCAAGGAATATTCTGCTATACGAAAATGTCGTTTGGTCTGAGGAATGCTGGGGCAACCTATCAACGTCTGGTAGATAAAGCATTCCATAAACAAATTGGCAGAAATCTAGAAGTGTACGTAGATGACCTTGTCATCAAGAACCGCACAGAAGGCGAGATAGTTAGAGACATAGAAGAAACATTTAAAACTCAAAGGGAAATTAACATGAAACTAAACCCTAAAAAATGTACCTTTGGGGTGGAAGAAGGAATGTTCTTAGGATACAAAGTCAACTCTAAAGGAGTGAAAGTAAGCCCAGACAAGGTGGACGTTGTGCTAAGTCTCCCATCCCCAAAATGTCTAAAGGACGTGCAAAAGTTAAACGAAAAGCTCGCAAGCCTGAATAGGTTCTTGGCCAAATCAGCAGAGAAGTCACTACCGTTCTTTAAAACTTTGAAAAAATGCATAAAGAAAAGTGATTTCCATTGGACAACAGAAGCAAAAGAGGCATTTAAACAAATGAAACAGCTAATAGCTGAGCTCCTTATGCTAACGGCACCAATGGAAAAGGAAGAGCTTATTGTGTACTTGGCCGCAGCAAAAGAGACAGTAAGCGTAGTCCTGATGATGAAAAGGGAAGCTAAATAGATGCCCATCTACTTTGTTAGCATGGCATTAAGAGGTCCGGAACTAAACTACACGTCAATGGAAAAGTTGGTGCTGGCCTTAGTACATGCTAGTAAGCGCCTAAAAAGATACTTTCAGGTACACCCAATAATAGTAATCACGGACCAGCCTATACAGCAGATACTATCAAGACCAGAAGTAGCAGGAAGGCTGCAGAAGTGGAGCATTGAATTAGGAGAATATGTAAAGAATACTAGTAATCTTTAATATTATGCAATAACTAGAGAGAGAAGTGGGTTGGAAAGTTTCTAGAGAGAGAAAGATGATATGGAATGGAAGATAATAATAATATGTGTGAAATGAGAAATGAAACAACCAACCACCCTCTCCAAGGCATGGAGAGGGTATATATACTATATACATGGCCGGCCATGGGCCTTAACGGGCTTTCCATGGGCCTTGGGTCAGACTAGCTTACTAGATTAACCATGTAACAAACTACGGGCTAAGACTATTACAACTTGGAAGTGACCGATACTTTTCTTGTTTCCAACAATCTCCCCCTAAGGGAGGTCACACCATTTTACAAAATTTAACCTAGCATACTATGCTATATCTCTTAGTCTTCAGCTTGTAAACTTGACTTTCTCTTATGAATATGTTGTAGTAATCTTAGACTTTAGGATAGAGCTAGTTCCTTTATCTTGATTTGTATGATAGAATGTAATCTTAAGCATCTTGCGATCATCAACCATGCATAATCTCATTTTGCCATCTTGTAACTTTGTCATTTTGTGACTTCTGGACTGACATGCTCATACTTTTCTTGATTTGTTGACTTAAAAAGATTTAATGTTGCATCTTTCTTGAAATTCTTTAACTTTAACACTTTGTCACTTCGAGAAAGACGTTCGGTATCAGAGTGACGGAAACTTCTTTGAAATTCTTTGACTTTAATACTTCGTCACTTCAAGAAAGACGTACGGTATCAGAGTATCAAAAGTCTTGAAACATGTACTTGAGCTTTCATGATGTCTTTATGTTTGTCGGTCTGGTATGAGCATGTGGCTATGAATCTTGTGAGACAACGGGAAACAGGTACCTTCACCACCATCTTTAAGTTTCCTGCAATAAAATAGTTAGCAATAAAGAGGGGGGACGGATATGGCTTTGTCATTCGCCTGTGTTTGGTTGGAGTAACCTTCGAATCCGTGAGGATCGACCTATGATCAGGTAGATTCAATTTAAGAAGAATCTCCTTGACAGGATTTCCAGCTGAAGTATAGAATCTTTCTAACACATGTGTATTAGATTCATCAAACTCAGCATGTTCTCATTATCGGAACATCTCAAAGCAGACAGCACGATAAGAGTGAACCAGCGAGTTACTATCTCACCGATTGAAATAGAAAAATTGATTTGAAAATCAATCAACTGGTGTATCACTTGCAAAAGTGTTTTTGTGACGCCCCGAGAGTGTTAATCGTTTCAAAAATTCATTAACAACCGTTGATCCATTTCCTGGAACAAGTTTGATTCTTATAAAATCGCACCATCG